>JAUOBU010503191.1:0-10883 GCA_032360585.1 Nereis procera | reverse complement strand
TTTTAGGGTTTCACCGTGATAACCCTCATATCACTCTTGGAAAATGTGTCTCTCAAATCTAATTGGAAGGCTAGAATCAGTCCCATCTGAATTAAATGAAAACCAAATTATAGTCAGGGATAAAATGCTAGCCCCATGGTTGGAAACTGATAATATAGTGGGAGACAAACTAGGACCTTTGTATCTAATAGGTTATGTTTCTGCGTGCAGCACATTCACCATGCAGCAGTTTCTGCACACATAAATCCAACTCAGGTTGTTTTTCCTGTTTGTAAACACCTCTTATTGTTCGAATATTTGGGATTTCTGCAAACCCCAACACTCAGCAGATATTTCCTAGGTAGCTGACAGACTATAACCTGAGAATAACCTTTGTGAGAAACCTGAATGCCTGAACAGAATCCTGCTGAAAACTGCATTTCTCTGAGATTAACAATACGTTGTATACCTTGTTATATGTACTTTTCTGAGTAGCCAATTGTGACATACTGAGTACGTTCTGCTCTGAACAGATGTATCCATAGATTTCAAAAACATTTTTTACATTTAGATACAATAAGGTTCATTTTGTCACTTTCTTCATTTGTTTTATGCCAGATGAAATGGGTAAGCAATTGCACGCAGTATGAGAAATACATTTTAGCGTAAATTGGGTATACTGATCTGTGTATGCCGATCCCTGATATGTTGTCTCCCTGTCAAATGCGTGAAAGTACCTGATGGTGGTACTACATCTAAGAAAAGATTGTTGGCATTGACATTGGTCAGGCATCTTGAAAAATATCGCATTGAAAAGGGTGAAGGATTGCATTCGAATTGAATGAGCATGAAAACTTGGTGATGTGTATAGGGCTGGAAACAGCAAATCACCACTGTCAATACCAGTGGGATTGCGTCGGACATTTCACCCTTTCACTATGAAAACCCCCAAATACTTTTGGAATTCGGGCCTTTTCAATTCCAATTGTAAGGCTCCCAATGATCTGATTCGAATGAAACAAACAGAAACCTAAAGTCAGGAAAAAAGATCTGATCATATAGAAAGCCATATAGTTATTTCTTCATTTCCTAGCTCACTGGTATGAGCTGGAAGAATGGAATATCTAAATATATGAGAAAAGATGAAGTAGTGAAAGAGTTGATAGGTCATTCGGGAATTTTATATCTGCTTTATAGTCTCTTGAGGAGAAGTCAAACTCACGCCTGATGGCACAATGTTACGGAATAAATGAATATTGATTCTGAGCACTAGTGTGGTTTATATGTGAAGGCATCCATGCATGAATTCAAGCCGTGCTCACATGCTATGGTTCAGTGCCTCGAGTGGCAGCCATACACTGCCATTGACTGCAATGCATTCAGTATCCTCGCAATCACAACAATTCATTTCCCAGGTAAGAACATGATGCCTCTAAGCCTACCCTGCCAAAGACGAGAATAATCATGACCCAAGAGCCAATTCTTACCATGTTTATCAATGTATTGTCCAACTTTTGACTATTGCTATTTTTTGCGAGATTCTGGCAATTTTTAGTGATAACATGATGGTCATGTTCTCATTTTTGCCTACTGTCATTTGGAAGGCTTACCTTGTCTAGCCTTGTCCTGGTCACTGTAAAGTTTGTGAAGAGTTTCACGAAATACCCAAGAAGCCCCTGAGGATTTATTAACCACCTGTTCCATGAGGGAAGAGAATTCAGGTTTCAATTATACGGAATCAAGGAGAGCAGCTCCTTTCCAAGCTCTGTCTGATCCAGTATGGGTTGAAGAGACGTAAAACACTACTCAATCAACTGATCAATCACCAATAACTACCCTGCTCTCTGACTCTTTCACTATATTTTTGAAATCCGCAGAGGATATTCTCCGTTCTGAATCCATTCCCTGAGATTCTTGATCGATGTTTTGAATTCGTATTTTTCAATATCTGATTTTATTCCTTAAATGATGCATGACATATGCATCCATGTGAATTTTATCACATCAGCTGCTAAGCCTCAGATGTTGTCAATAATTGCTTTATGGAAGAAGAAAGGATCGTCAAATTATCAAGGCTTTTGACATGAGACCAGAGAGGATCTTTGCAGTGAGAGTGTACATAAGCTGGCGAATCCAAGTTAACCAAACAATTGATAATCTTGGAACACTAGACGACACCAATGGAGGTTGTAATTATATAAGCTAAAAGAGTCACCTGGTACTAACTTCTATCATTTCCAGCAAAACATTATCTCTTTAAATTGGTCTGAATATATGAAGCTAAAGAAGACCACAATAGAATGTCTCATAAGAAAATGAGATGTACGATTCTCTGGATCACCAGCCCCATCCCATAAGGGGATATCAACCTTTTCACTCCTAAAACCTCCAGAGCACTCATTATTATGGTTTCTCCCAAGGGCAATTGGGAGGCTCCTGATGATGCAATTTGCATGAAACGAAAACCAAAATGTAGTAGGGAACAAAATCTGGCCACATGGCCATTTCATGAATCGATCAACTAATGTGAGAGTGAATTGATGAAATGGCCACATGAACGGAAATCAATCCAGAAGTGAAATGGTTCAGACATGCCGAAGACAGACAGACAGACACACACACACACGCACACACACACACACACACACACGCGTGCATGCGCGCAGACAAATACACAACTAGACAGAAAATAAGACAGATGGACAGACTGAAAACAGACAGATGGATGAACAATCTCACGAGGATGGGATTATTGAGATGGTAATGATAGAGATGGAGCTGCAACCGGTTATGGTATCTGTGTATTTGAAGAAAATGGCTAATGAAGATATGCTACTCTAGAACATGACCAAAGTCTAGAGAAAAAAGGTGGTGGGGTTCGTTCAACTTTGTCAACTCGGATTGAAGATAAGGTCTATATAGTGTATCAATTAAGCTCATTTTCGACTTGGTGTAAGGGTCCGATCTTGGATCTTCTACCATGTCTTCGGATGGGTATTGGGATAGAAAAACCACATTCCCGGTAGATTTCTGCAATCTACAGCAGAGCTTCAAAGCATTCTTAAAGCTGCAGTTTTTTCCTTATATGAAAGAAGGAAAACGTCTTTGGCAAGTATTCACCTACAATATCTAATCTCATTCTTTTCAGGCTTCCACCATAATGACCCTCCTATCAGTCTTGGGTAATGTGTTTTTCACTTCTGATCGAAATGCTGGAATCGGTTCAATTTGAATGGAACAAAACCAAACTATAGTTTGTAATTAAATGTGTATATGTGACTTTTTCAATAATTCACAGCTTACTTACATGAGCTGTGAATTGATGAAATAGCCCCATGATTGGAAACTGGTGAAGTAGCAAAAGACTCACTAGGACTTTTCAATCTCATAGTTTTTTCATTTGTTCTTTGGCCAATGAATCACTTCACATTGACATGGGGCTTGAGGCACCCTAACAGACTTGCTTGATGCTGTGGATCATATATACATTTTTTCAATTTCCCTTGCAGGATATTTGATTAATATGAAGCAGTTCATATTGCAATCTCATAACTGATATGATCGTATTACTTTCGTAGGTAATTAATTCTGGTGGTGTCACATGAAAATACAACCACGAAGAACATGTTGACTCTCCCCTTTCCATATTGATATACTCAAAAGAGGTGTCAACGGCTAGTAATTGTTTACTTCAATCTATATCAATTTTTTAGACTATTTGGACAGCATCTAATAGTCATATATAAATGGAATAAAAAGCAAACTGTGATTGGGGATATGATTTGGCCATGTGGCTATTTTCCAGCTCACGTCAATGACCGAATGGATTGTAATTGCAGAAGTAGTGAAAGGGATCAAGATGTGTATTCCCGATCTGTGGTACGTACATTGTCAGTGGAAAAGATTGCTTCCATCTCGAGAATGATTAACATGTTCCTGCTCTGAATGCTAAAATGATGTTGGATTCTCATGACACCCACTCCCTAAGCTGCATATGAACTAAGTTGATCTATCACCATTGAGCCCTATCTCTATATGGCTCAAGAGTGATGGCTCAATCTAGGTGAAATTACGTACATGTACATTCAATTATCATCCTGTGAGCACATTACCAGTTTTCAGCAAGCTGATGGAGACAGAGGTTCACGCTCACTTGCCTGATTTCGTAGGTGTTGGAGAAACTCTATGCCAAGTAAAGTCAGTGTTCAGGAAGAGCTATTCCACTTGCTCATTCCAGTTTCTTATTGCTCGAGGCTATCCTGGAAAGGAAAGATGAAAGGTTGTTGAGGAAATCAGGTGTGAGGAACTCTGAACATTCAAAATAATATTGTTTTGTCTTATATCTGCGAGACCTGTCCCATTTGAAATGGAAAGCAAATAGAGGCAGGTGTGCCATGATAAATTAGACTGTAGGCAGTAGTTGTCATGACATCAGTGGTGATGACGGCTGCCATATAACTGTGGTGGAAGAAGGTGGTTATATTGACAGAGTTAATCATGATAAAGGGCAAGGCAGTCAGAAGAAATGAGGTGTCATTTAGGCCTGCCATAATAGATCAGACAGAATACAGTGGGTATTATGATCAGAGCGATGATGACAGAAGCCATATTGTTGTGCCAGGAGAAGGTCATATGTTGACAGAATCAATTATGACAAAAAGCATGCTAATCAACAGGATGTCCCAGCATTCAGGCGAGACACGCTAAATCATACTGCACCATCCGCTTCTGTGAGTTTCCGGTATTAAAAGACATTCACAAGTCATTGATTGAGTTATGAGGTAGAGCTTAACCCTCCCAGTTTAGAGTTTGAGCTAGTGATCTGTGAATTTGTGAAAAAAAAAGTCAAATGGCTGCATTCTACTGCCTACCACAATACAAGCATCCAAATCGGACCATTAAATGCAAGTCTATTTCATTTGAGAGACACAATATCCATGGATTATGTGGGAGTGGCAGTAGTGAGAGGGTAATGTTCGGTTCAGCATCATGGGGCTATCTTGGGATATGGGGATCATGCAATTCGGAAATATATTTTGTCAGATTCCAGATGAATAGGCATGAATAAGCCCCAAACGTACTTTCAGACCTGGTGAGGTCGTGTGATTACAGATTCAGCCTGCATGGTCCTCACATGACCGGTACACATTTGCAACGAAGATTTTAGACAAAGAACCAAGATATCCAAATCAGATTTCTCTCCATGAATTCACCTAGCTTGGAAGAAAAAAGATGTCAAATCGAGATTGCCACAGCTGAAAAACTATCAACACAATATATATATAAAATTGAATATATTCAAAATTGATTGTTTACAATTTTTGCTATGGAGAAATCTAAATCTTTCAAGTCCATATGGAATGCTCCTAATGGTGCAGTCTAAATGTAACAAAGTATTGTAGAGGATGCGATCTTCACTGCTGGCCATTGCATCACTTCACAGCTCATTGGCCTGAGCTGTGAGTTGAGAAAATAGTCACATGAGTTGAAAATGATGAAGTAGTCAGAGAGTTACATACATGGTGAGATGGTAATTATGTCCAGAGGAAAGATTCCTGCCTATCTCTTCAATCTACGTGGGTGGCATATCTTCACCTAATCAGTCATCCTCAGTGACAGGTCAACCAAAAATACCTCGTGAATAAAAATCTGTGAGACGGAACTCTGAATCTCTTATTTATCAGCTATTTCTAACCTATCTGAACATTGGTCCGCATATGTTGCCCACCCATGGAGAGAAAAGCAGTGACACATTCGGAACCATCAATGATACAAACTTGATTTGTTTGAAAATTGTGTATACAATACGATAAAACTAAATGTTGACATTCAACACAAATTTCCAAGTTCCCAACCATGTTTCAATCGATGGATGTCTGTCTGGATTGATGAAGGCTGAGCATCTTTCAAAGCGACCCAAAGTGGTGCAATCCGCTGAATTGGTTGATCAAGATATGATGTCTGCAGTTGAGTGTGACCATCTTGAATCCCACATGATGATTTCTATATGCAAAACATTCTCTACCCAGCAAATCCTACACACATCAATCAAACTTAGGTTTTTTTATGAACACCTGTTATTGTTTGAATATGTGGTGTTGTTGCATACCCACTCACTCAGTAGACATTTCAAATATGGCTCACAGACTATATCTTGAGAATCAACAGAATCGGGCTGAAAACTGCCATTCTCTGGGATTAACAATAAGTTAGATTCCTTGTTGAATATCATTTTCTGAGAAGCAATTTCACTTTGACATTGGAAGTGAGTATCCTCATGCATAGTATCATGGCAAACCAAAGGTTAACACACTGTAGCTTTGCATATATGCCCACTGTATTACAGGCACATTATTCTTTTCTTGCAACAACTTTATCAGGCCACGCTTGCTGCTGTAATTACCGATAGCATTCTCTAGAAATTGCTCGAAAGTGAACATAAAACAGCCATCCCGATATTCCTCCTCACTAGGACCATGCTTCGGACCATGTTCGCTTTTCCACTGACTTGCATTCTTTAGTTATATCTGAGCACATCATTCGGGAGACATCTGAATTAAATCCACTAAGATTCTCACAATGGTGAACTGTCACTTTGGACAGCTCGACTGCAGTGATAGAAGTTTAGAATCATCAGACTCACTCAGATGCTCAAATGCCAATCAGATGACATATTCAACCTGGTGAGAATCAATAAGGTATTGGGAGTATATGTAGTTTTCAGATCAAGAAAAAGCTCTGTGTGGTGACATTTTTTTGCAGTCATATCCAAATTTTGAACTGCCTGGCAATTGATAGAGAGAAAAACTTCATCAATCCCAGAGAATTGCAATTTTCAAACTATTCAGGTGAAATACAAGCTTCACCCATAGTTGCTCCCTGGCATATTGCCATGCAATCATTTTCACAAAACTTGTATCTGGGAGAAAAAAGCTTTCAAATGGAAAATTCCCAACCACATCCCGGGAATCTCAGAAGAATGAATATCAGTCCATTCTTTAAAGATTCTGAGAATCAGGGAAGAGAAGGGAGATTTATACATCGAGAGAATGTCTGGCAGATGCGGCACTTCTGGCTGAGTATAAAAACACTCACTCAAACTCTACTCAGTGATATGTGACTACAATTATGAATATTGATCCATTTCAATAATATTCTAATGTGCCAGGACAGAAGGATTGTAAAGATTACACATGATGAGTAGTGGAGTGTTGATGCAATGTTGATGTGGACTATTAGCCTGGCATCACCATTCTACAGGTGATTCAGTAGGTTCACTTATCTTAGTTCCTTGGCTGTTTTTCAATGTAGGGGAAGACAGTGGTTGTCATGACATCAGTGATGATGACATCAGCCATGTGACTGTCATTGAAATAGGTGGTTATGTTGACAGAACAAATCATGGTAGAAGGCATGGTAGTCAGAAGAAATGAGGCATTCATTATTTCACTGCTCATTGGCCTGAGCTGTGAATTGAGGAAGTAGTCACATGCGCTGAAAATGATGACATAGTCAGAAAGTTACTTTTATGGTGAGATGGTATTATGTCAAGAGAGAAGAATACCTGGGAGACATATCTTCACCTAATCAGCCATTCTCAGAGACAGATCAGCCGGAAATAACATGCAAATAAAAATGAACAAGCGGAACTCTAAATCTCCTATGCATAGACTAATCCCAACTTGTCTAAACAGTGATCCGAACATGTTGCTCACCCACAAAAAGGACAACAGTGACCCTTTTCGAAACTTCAATAATACAAAATTGATGTGTTCGAAGATTGTGTATGCAATATGATAAAACTAAATAATGACATTCAATACAATTTTCTAACTTTACAAGCATGTGTCAATCGATTTATGTCTGACTGCATTACGAAGGCTAAGCAATTTTCAAAGCAACCCAAAGCGAGTGCAATGCACTGAATTGGTTGATTAAGATATGATGTCCGCAGCTGAGTGTGACCCTCTTGAATCAAACATAATGATTTCTATGTGCAGCACATTCTCCACCCAGCAGTTTCTGCACACATCAATCTAACATAGGTTGTTATTTTCGATGTGTAAACACCTCCTATTGTTTGAATATGTGGGGCTGTTGCATACCCCTTCACTCAGTGGACATTTTAAGGATGGCTCACAAACTATATCCTGAGAAGTAACAAAATCGGGCTAAAAACTGCAATTCTCTAAGATCATGAATAAGTTGTATTCCTTGTTGAACGTCATTTTCCGAGAAGCAATTTCGTTCTGACATTCAGGTAATTTCGATTAGTAACATGATGGGTATATTCCATATATCTATCGATGTCAATGGCGAAGCCTACTCTGAATTGACCAATTGTACAGCCACTGCAGGCTTTGTGAGCAGCTCCAGGCTACAGTAATCCATGAAACACCCATTGAAAACGAGTATCCTAATACATGGCAGCATTGCAGAACAAAGGGCAACGCGCTATTGCTCCACATATATGCCCACTTCATGACAGGCATATTATTCTAAATTTGCAAACAACTTTATCAGGCTTCGCTTGGTGATGTAATTACCAACAGCCTTCTCTATAGATAGCTAAAAAGTGAATATGAAGCAGCCATCCTGATATTCCTCCTCACTAGGACCATGCTTCGCACCATGTTTGCTTCTCCATAGACCTGCATTCCTTAGATATATCAGAGCACATTACCAGAAAGACATCTGAATGAAACCCACTGTGACAATCTCAGTGGCGAAATGGCACTTTGGACAACTCTACTGTATGTGATACTCGCCTATATTGACAATCATAAATCAGGCGGAATACGCCAACCCATGACCGGAACCAGCCTACAGCACTCTGCGAATGCCAGCAACTTGTCTCTTGACACACACAATCATGCCCTCTCAAAATGTCCTTCGATGCAATTTCACTTCATGACATTATAAGATCGCATCTTAGTGTGATTGATACACAATGCAATCAAAAGTTCCTATTTTCCTTATCATGATATCTATCTACCTAGAGTCAGCCTATCTGAATATGATAGGTTTTTCTTCTCTGGAGCCTGTGGTATACTGCACAGGGAGAAGGAAGAATGGAAATTTAGGCACGAAAAAGCTAAAACAGACAAGAAAGTAGCTAGTAATATAAATGTAGAATAATCCGATGATGATGTGCAAAGTGAACACTATGGAGTACTTATTTCTGTGTCTAAGAATGAGTTCACAGAATCAACCTAATTTTTGGGAGGCAGGATTTCATATATTATGGTTTTCATCTGTATAAAGATGTCAGCGAGGCTCTGGGAGTGAGTTGGCAAATGACGTCGTAGATGGTTCTATAATATGGCAAATGGGTCCCACTTGACAAATATCTCTGAACACGAAGACATTTTCATGATGCAACTCACTACTTCATTGCACATTCAACTTGCCTCGTGCCTGAGACCTTATAGTCTCCCTCACAATATCCATACATATCAGGTACCATCAACAAATTCAAATACTTTTCGACCCCGAGGAGACTATGTTGAGAAATGGAAAGCCTTCTATTTGGAAGTTTAAATAAATAGAAGAATGAATGCAACACAAACAAGGCCAAACTCAGATCAAGTCCACACAGCCTCCACATGATCGTTGTGCTTGTTTTGAATTTGTGTAGATGTTGTGGAGAAAACTAGAAGGAAATCGTTACCTCAAGCATGCCTGGCGCGACTGTAGATAGAGATATTTGTATGGAAGGAATATAGATAACTGTCAACAAATCTAGGTCAGCGAATCCTCATAGTCTTGAATGAGTTTTTGAGTTTGATGTTAAGAGGGGATGAGGCATCAACTCCTCATATAACAAACCATCAACCCCCACCTACACCACCACCACACATACACACAGGACACAAGCATCGAATTGAAGTGAACTCAAGACTCTCCTTCAGTACATGTCGAAATTCAATTATAGCATCATTACACTGATAGCTTCGATGCCTATCAGCTGCCTCCTCATCAGGATGCTCAGCTAAGTGATGACATTCTAGCTGCCTTGTATCACTTGCTCATTAGTGTTTCCACTATCAGATGTCTCATCTCCCTATTTCACTCCAAAGATCTTTCTTCTACTGACCCACATTGATATATTCCTTGATGCATCCAAACATTCCTTCCATATCTACCCCCTCTATTGACCAATTCTAAACACTGTCCTGTCATTTTATTTGCTTAAGCATTCGGTATCTGGCTAATATCCCCCCCCCCTCAAGTCTATAGTCGATAGAATGAGGCCAAACTATTTAGGCATTACAAGTGAAATAGATACTGGTGATGAACCCATCATGTGTGCTCTGAGAAAGATCGAATTTTCACACTGAATTTGCACTATATTGGATACACCTACACAGTTGATATGATCCCTTTGAAGATGAGTTTCGTATTATCTGGCCGGAGAGGGTTGTGGATGTGCTGAAGTACATTGTATTAATGTACCTTTTCTGACAGTAGCAGTGTCATAGTATGCAGGGTCTGTGGTGGACACAACAAGGGTTATAAATGTGCTGACAGGAGCAGTGTCATAATATGTAGGGTCTGTGGTGAACACAACAAGGGTTATAAATGTGCAGAAGGACATAACATTAGTGTGCTTTGTCTGACAGGAGCAGTGTCATTGTATGCAAGGTCTGTGGTGGACACAACAAGGGTAATAAGTGTGCTGAATTACATAACATTAGAGTGCCTTCTCTGACAGGAGCAGTATCATAGTATGTAGGGTCTGTGATGGACACAACAAGGGTAATAAGTGTGCTGAAGTACATAACATTAGTGTGCCTTGTCTGACAGGAGCAGTGTCATTGTATGCAAGGTCTGTGGTGGACACAACAAGGGTAATAAGTGTGCTGAAGTACATAACATTAGAGTGCCTTCTCTTACAGGAGCAG
>JAUOBU010502080.1:0-10886 GCA_032360585.1 Nereis procera | reverse complement strand
ATGTTTTTTGGGTGGTGATTAGGGCAGGGGGTCTCATGGTATTTCAAAGATGGGGGAGCAGGTCAGAAAAAAGCCAGATCCACCACACCTGGTCTATTCTAATGGGATAGTCCTCAGGTGTACCCATATTCATTTTGGCTACTGTCACTTGGAAGAAATGGTCATATCTCATGAACCATGATGATGGTAATTTCGATGTAATTCTACATAAAATGAATAAAAAGCAGAATAACAAGATCAATTGAGCCGAGTTACGAAAATGATAGGGATCCCACTTCTTTGCAAGGCATTACTTTCTAATCTTATGGCTCTGGCTGTTTTTTTATTCATATGTTTGGTGCATGATCTAACCAGGTTATCAACATCTTGATACACTCATATCCAAACCTTAGTCAAGCTGACTAACTTAGATTAGTCCAGGTCCTATGTCTAAATTGACTCACCAGTTAGTCAGTTAACTAACCTGAGTTAATCATTTGACTAACCTGAATGAGTCACTGCACAAACCCAGGTTGGTCAGTTGACTAACCTAAGTTAGTCACTTGACTAAGTTAATTATGTGACTATCCTTAGCTAGTCACATGACTAATCTAGGCTAGTCAACTTACAATGAACTTGAGTCACTTAATTTCACTCAAAATCCAAATCCTGTGCCATGAGCTTCACCAAGCTCCACATTATGTAGCCAATTGACTTGAGTAAATCGCTTGTGGAAGAGGCTGTCAAACAACTCATTGGCTCATGAGATATGTAGGAACACAAAAAAGAGAATGGCTGCCTGAGTATGGGTGACTGAGTCTACTTTCATGTAGCACTCTTTTCTTCGGTCATATGCACAATAATCATTTGACTATTATTCTCCAATTCTCAAGAACTATCAGATGCACTAACATGCATGAGAGAAAACATGTTTTTTTTCTCATTTTGATATCTAGATTTTCGATATGTGATATCAAGTTTTGGAGATATCTCACAAAACATATCGATTTGGATGAAGTAGCACAAATGCTGACTGCTGTCACTAGAGGGATGAGTCCCGGGGCAAATGAGGCTGAGTGACTAACATAGGTTAGTCCAGCTGACTAAGGTAACAATCTGTGTTGGTCAACTAGGCTTAACTTACTTACATTAGCCACTTGACTTAGGTCTGGATACGAGTGTAAGATCATCACTGTATCTATGCTGAATGAGGGACTTATCAGCATGAGTGGCAAAATCCAATATGGGGAGGGGGCAGGGAGAAATGATACATTAGAGAAGCACCTGCTCGCAAATCTTCGATGAGGTATTCTGCCAGCCAGAACATCTGGTCAGCCAATTCAATGCATTCGACTTGTGGAAGTCCCATAGAAATTATGTTGATTATAAGCAAATAATCTTCTTGTTTACCTGGTAATATTGATATTCCATTGATCAAGAGAGCATCACACATGCATGGTATGATTCAAATAATTAGTATAGGTATTCTGGACTGTGGCATCACTGCGAAACGTCTCTTTCACATCAGATTGAACAGGGAATTGCTCACATTCAACTACAATGTATGCCAGCAGTACCTGAAATCACATTGCCTCATATCAGCCATAGGTGATTATTTGCTGTATACCTCATGTGGTATAGAAGCTGGCCGAGTGTTTTCGGATGATAAGATCTCTATCTCGAGAGGGTCGCTCTTTTGGTCGCTGTAAGTCTGTCAATGATTTGAATCTGATAGTTCATTGTTGTGTTGCAAGCTGTGTAACTTTTGATGAAAAAAGTAAATTTTGGGAAACCCAATAAAATAAATATTGCATCCACGCAACACAACCATTTGACACAGAATTAATTTTTTCTCTTCCAGTGACTGAAATTGAATGCAATAGCTGCATTTGAGCGAGCCAATGCACAATGTGCAGAATATCCTCTGACAATCGAGCATACTGAGTTGGCAATAAAGACAGCACAATGGCTAAGATGTTTCTTTCGTTCAGAGGTACAGTTTCATTATTGCTGGATGTTGGTCTACTGTACGTGATGGATTCCGCTGGATCAGCTAAGAATATGCAATCAAACGACATCAAGGTAGAGCAAACATTCTTTTTTCCAACTGGTATTGCAGGGGCAGTCCACAGCAGAAAGAGCATGCGCATCAGTAGTGACATTCGTGGTGGAGTGGAAGGTATGGTTGACAATAGTGGTGTTGGTGACGACGACGACGACGACGACGACGACGATGACGACGTTGACGATGATATTTGTGCGGGGAATTGATTGAGTCTGAGTGGTGTTAGTAATGGTGAAATTAGTCAGATATGGGGTGGGTTGTTGGAGATCTTGGAGAGTAGGGGAATTGGAATTCGATAGATTTGTTGTTCAGATGATGGTGGGATTTTGATGGTCATGCAGTAGGTCAGGTGGTACAATGTTTGTGATGGCTGGAAAGTTGTGTTGATATTCCTGGTGCCGGCACCAGCATCCAATAGAGCTCACACTAAGTTGATGATCCATCATACTCAAATGAATCTGCTACAGTATTATATCACACAGAGCTTGACTGGTTCGCTTCAAGTAGTGATATTTATATCTGGCAGGATATATCAACTTCATATGATGGGAGAACCTTCAACTTCAGAAATTCCCCATAGAGTATTCCTTCATGATGAAGAATCCTAAGCAATCTCTAGCGTGAACATTCATCCTGAAAAAATATTTGGATATAAAACTCAGAATACAACAGGAGATCTCATTCCTGGATTTTAGTATATTCAAAATATGCTGCCGTCTCACATCAAGAACAATATTCATAAATGTTTAGGACAATTATGAGAGTCAGACCCCATCTATAACCAAATAGTTCAGCAGTTTCAAAGTGATAAAAAATCTGCAGGCTTGACATAAATTGATGAGTCATCAGGAAAGTATCCCGAACTAGCTTTCATCATACAATGCCTCCTCCCTCAGTGATTGGCCCATGTGATGCTGATATCCCATTTCTAACAGATTCTCGATGTCTATATCGAAGATGATGACGCAGTGAAGAGACGGGAATCCGTCATATATAGCCTTCGTCCCCAGTGGCGGTTCAGTGATATTCTAGAGAAGGTGAGACCCTGCATGAATCAGTTTGGAATTGGCTAAAGGGATCCGTGTGAAAGTTTGGGATGAGCTAAAATAACATAAATGATAATAATAATATATGGCTATAGCAAAAATTGAAAATATGTAGATAGATGTGGAGAAAATGGAATAATAAGATTGGAGATAAAGGCAAATGTAGGAATACTTCATGTGGTTCATTAATATCAAATGGTTATTTTGTTGAATCAACCTCACTCTGGCTCACTCTGTCAGATCAGATTGCCCAGTAAATTTTGATTTCGTTACAATTCATTTCAGCAAATCAGGTCCCTGCCACCTAGTCTTAAAAATCATAATATCGAGTGGCAAGTGTAGCAGATGAACATGGAAATGCTGATTCAACAATCAAATATATAAGAAATCATGGGGGTGTAAAAGAGTTGAGGGTAGGGTTGAGCGGATGATCGAAGCAGCACAGTGTTTTTACAAGTGCCCCATGTTCATAACAAGGGCCATTTCACCAATATATGTAAGCCATTCATTTGTCATGAAAAAGTGGGGCAAATGAGGAGTCCCACGTTTATGGATTTGACAGCTTTATCTATGAAATGCACCTCTTCTGGTCATAGTGAGGAGAGGATCAAATCTGACACTCACATATGGAAAGTGGAAATACTTCAAGAAATAAATTTAGCAGATTGATTGAGATTTTTATACATATCTATTTTCCATTACTCAAATATTTTTACCTCGGATGGACAAACACAAATTTTCCATCATACCTGCCATGAATTTGGCATCAACCACTCCAAATTTCACATTCAGTGAAGCTGTTCTTTCTCAACATTTCATTGCCAGATATATAACACCTATTTTCTGCACTTTTGAGAAGTCATGCTGCCTGTATCAATGAGCCCTCCTGGCCTGGGCCTCATTAAAAAGGTCGGGCATGTGATTGATCAGGTCCAATTCAAACCAATTTGTCTCAAATATCTCATGAACACTGCATTTTTATAGCCAGTACAGAATCTAAAATATCACAATTGTCCATGTATTATTTGTGAAAGTGACCATCCTCAAAATAATGGATGAGTTGGTGCCTGTGTATGTTTACAGAAGGAAGGGGCAGGCTATCTCAACCAGATGACGTTGTACCATCTAAAATCTGATGAAGACAAACAGGATGCCATCATTGTCCGGGTATTTGGGAATACAGCTGGCATGGCTAACAGGGACATGGAGATTGCAGCCATGCAGGTAACATCTATTCCAGGGTATAGAGAAGTGCTTGATGCTCAAGGGTGTGAAAATGAACTGCTGCTCAAGTGATAATTGATTGATATAGATATGTTGCAGTGAACCAAACAGACATTTGAAGTATATCACAGTATGAATGATGAGGAATGACGGATATATGAGGTTGATGGCTGACAGCATATCACTGCCATCTGCTGTGAATATGGTAACTCTCCTGATATTTTATTCGAATGAATGAACAAATGCTTGGAATAAGCACAAATTTCACTTGAAGACATCCATTGAATGGTAGCACATTGAATGCCTTCCTTCTGGAATGCATTTATTTGTATACTGCTCTTCTAATCTGACTGATATATACATTCATCTGGCTATTCATGTATCTAAGTTGAATGTTCACCCGTTTGGTTGAATACCTAGTTGTATCTCACATCTCATATTCTTTTAAGATGAAGCATACAGTGCATCTGAATGTTCTTCCCTCGCTTTGGTTATGCATCAGCTGCCACACCAGCATACAACATTTTCTGCTTTTCTCCTCAGATCGCCTACCATGCAGGAATTTTCCCAAAAATTCTTGCCCTTTTCACCAATGGAGTTGCTTACCAATATGCACAAGGAGAGACCCTCATGAGTCAGGATCTGTCAAATCCAACAATTCTCAGGTTAGCAAACTCCAAACTATTCTGACATCTTCCTAACTGCCTGTCTCCTATAGTGAAATGATAGCTGTGTGATATTTGGATCACAAACAAAAACTGTTCCTCTGACAGCCTAATAGGGAAATATCATCTGTGACTCATGTTTTTCAGCTAATACTCAAAATATATTCTCTGTGCGATAATGAATCTTGTCATCTGTTATAGGCATTATGACTTTGAAAGTGACTTGTCTTCTCAATCATTTGCAACATATGAATTTTCAATATTTGTCATACCATAATCCAAATAACCTACATCGAATTTTATACAGTATAAAGTCATTTCTGATTCGCAATCAATTGACATATAACAGTAGCATCCTGTCAAGAGTGCTGATGGTGTCCATTCCAAGTGAATACCTTTCAACATATAACATTGGTGCAGATCAAACTGGAGGTTTCTGTATTAGACTATCAATGGCAGTGATATTTTTGGTGACGATAATAACAACGTTGAAGGTTGTGTGGGTAGCGATGGTTTGGGTAACTGTGGTGTTGGTGATGGTTGTGGTGACAGTGATGTTGGTATTGGTAGTGTTAGTAGTGGCAGTGGTGTCGTTGTTGTTATTAGTGATGGTGGGGGTGGATGCGATGATTATCACCATCAAGACCAACCTTAATCAATGAGTCAAATCAACTAAAGATCATGGATACATAATAAGCAGGCATCGGGAATATAAAATGATGTGATGGAAAATGATTTGTCTGAATTTGTTTTTGATTTTCAAGAGCTGTGGGTCATAGTTTGGCTCGGATTCACTCTGTTGATTTGAGTGAAGTTCAAGTTATTGGACCACATGGAGAAATCAACAAGAGTCTGAGTGGAGAAAATATTTTTCTCAAGCGATTCTTTGCCCGCAATGAATTCTATGCAGACAAGCTGACTGATGCAGAGTTGGAAAGAAGGTCGGTCTCCCCTCTCCTTGTTCAGTATTCTCCCAACTTATGTTTCCACCATTGTAATCAAAATCTGATTCGGGAATAGAAAGAATCTTGCTTTGATCATTCATGAATGCATTCCAACATTCCAGATTTTTGAAGAAATCGGGTTTGAATGACAATTATCTTCAAACATCAATAAGTATTCTGACTGTGCTAAATATTGTTTGAGAGATGGTACAACCAAAAAACGATGGATATTTATGCCAAATTCTCCAGCCAATCTCTATAGGATAGTTGAGACACTATGCAAACAAAGTGATGAGTTTTTAAGCAGATTTCTTGAAAAATCATCAGATCCCAAAGAGGACTCATAAATAAGAGATTTGGGGCTGACATTGCCAGCAATGTCTGATTGTCAGACGATTGTGATTGAGGTCATCAAACAATTTTTGAAGCAGAGCAGGATTCTGAGATCTATCAATGCTATTGGGGGTCTCATCAATATGGATCTAGTGGAAGGGTTCAAATATAAATTCAACATTCATTTTTCCATACACCCATGTATAATATACTCATTTCACCTCATTCATTTTTTCAGAGGGTTTGTGGATATTCCATCATTGAGCTATGTTGAAGGTGAAATGCTATATTTCGAGTCTCTCATCAGCAAACTCGATTTCACTTTAACTGCTCTCTGTCATGGTGATCTTCATGGAAAAAATATATTGTATGATAAAAAAACAGGTATGTATATTTGATCATATTGCTGAATATTCTTCGGGTATGTCGCATTGAATGAAAGGCCAGTCAAGCCAAATATCCAATCATTTCAGTATGATAAAGCATGGCTGTCAACAGATGCTCTGGAAACATTGTCTGTACCACAGATGTGTTAGAATTGAAATGATGGTTAATGAGAGAGGAGGAGGAACAATATACTAACCTGTTGTCGGGAGGTATGAGGATCACTGCAAGGTACAAAGTTAGCGCCTCACTTCTGGCATGGGTCATGATCCAGATATCAGGACCATGGCATAGGTCAGAGATGGGTCGAGGTACAGGATGAGGTCTTGACCTGAGGCCCTTGCAGGGATGCGGCCTGAATAATATGAACTCGGGTTAGAGGGGACAGGTCAAGGCTGGTTTGGGGCTGGGATGAGAGCAGGGTATGGCCTGGGGGCATCTTAGGTCAGGGCACGGTCAAGGCCAGGTAGCGGCCGAATTGCTCTGAGTCATGGCCTGTTCACCAGGAGTTATGGCCCAGATTGTGACCTAGGAGATCAGGATCATGAACTCAGGTTAGGTTGGGTCACAGACCTTGACTTGGGGTTGGGAGATTATGGTACAAGGACACCCTTCATGGCGATCATGAACTTGGTTTAGGTTGGGTCACCGACCTCGACCTGGGGTCGAAAGATTGTGGTACAAGGACGCCTTTCATTGGGATCATGAACTCCGGTTAGGTCGGGTCACTGACCTCGACTTGGGTTAAGTGATCATGGTACAAAGACACCCCAAAGTCCGTGTCCTGATTTGGAGTACTGCGACAGTGACATAAAATTGAACAGGGTTATCATGGGTCATATATAAGGAGTGGAATGGCGGATGGCCAGTAGACAGCCAGACAGACTGACATACCAAGACTTGGAGAAAGTGGCTTCTTCCTACCTTTTATTTCAGCCATTATAACTTGAAATATAGTGTACTTGGTGTGGAATAAAGCATCTGAAATCCAACGCATTGTTTGGACCTTCTCATTTCATTGGACTTCTAGTGCCAAGCTGAGTCTACCCAAAAACAACCAAGATCAGGGGAAGTGATTCCCGCCAGTAACCCCCACTGTCCATGTCTCACGCCTAGGAGGAACCTGGCAACCTGAGAGATGTGTCATTTTCAGTGGAATATTAGCCATTGAATATTTGGGTGACTATTTAACAGATTTTGGCGCACAATATTCAGTGGATCCTGTCATTGAACCATAACTATCATCAACATTCCCATTCACAACTTTGATACAATCAGCAGTATAAACACAAGAACAAATGGCTGACAGGAAAAAGGTGCAATATCCCATCTTGTGATTATGGCGTAGGGATATCCCTCAGACTCAGGTTTCATGATATCATATTTACCTCATGGGATATTGCATTTTTATCCATCTGCTATGTGGTCTTGCTATATCTTTTGCATTGAGATCTATCAGATCAGATACTGTACCATCTCTCCCTCGAATTCCACACACCCCAGGCGTTAACCACCCCATCAAAACTTCACTACAGAGACCTCTTTTGGAAAGTATAAAATTTTCCATTAGAGGAGTGCTACCACCCGTCCGACTCCCTGACATCTGGTGGAAACTGCTACACGGTGATGTAGCACCATCAGTGGAGTATCTCGTCGTATTTTTCAACTTGGCATGGTCATGCCCATTTGTTGAATACCAGGCTCCTTCTATTTATTGCGTGTATCAATCGATATGAGACACCCCCAACCTTTTCGGTTGCACGTCGTGCTTGCTCATAGTTCTATATAGTGCTTCTGGAGGGGTTTATAGCTTCACTACACTGCTTATTTGGAGCTTATACTCATACGGATTTTTTGTACTTACACAGGCGCTAGCCCCAAGATTTACACAGCGTGCTCTACCTACATGGACTAGTCTGGACAGTATAGCCTTGCCTTCTAGTGATGCGTAGTTATTGGGGCCCTCGCCTTCAGGGAGTCGCCTGCCCTTGGGCCCTCCTGCTTCAGGGTTTGGTGCATTATAAAGGTGCATTCCCTGAAGCAGGAGTGTCAGGTTCTTTTGCAGCATTAGCTAGCTTAGTTCCGGACCATTGTTTTGACAGTTTGATGTTGACATGTAACTCTGCACTGTGGTGAAACAATAAGGGCACCCTTTTGGGGGTGACCTTTTTTCTGAGACTTTCATAAAATGTGCTTTCCATGTGATTTTCTACATTTAAGCTTATTTGCCTGGTCCGGTTACATATCTGTGCGGTCCTCATCATTTTCCATGCGATAATTGAGCATTTTGAGTTGCCCCCTATTTATGTATATTGTGCTACTAGTTTATCAGCCCTTATGTTACAATCCAGTTTTGTGCCTGTTTAATTGAGATTCCTGTATCGCGCTTTCGAGATCTATCTTGTTGTTGGGCTACTCATTGTCATATTACGTTGTGAATAAAGTTGTATACTAACCCTGTAGCCCTTCACCTGACCGAGTTCGATCTTAATCTCGCAATATTTGCAGTCTTAGTCTTGCTGATTGAGTGCAATCTAGTTTATTAGGTTAATTCTCCCTCTTGTGCTTTGTGCATGCAACTCATTCAATTAACTATTCATAATATTATATTTTGTTAGCCCTTCAGTTGGCTTATCACTGTTCAGCCTAGTTTCACCTTGTGAGCTACATGTTTATCTGTGAGGCATTTACCCTAGTACAATCCGTGTTAGTGTATGCTCCCTTTCTCATAAGCTCCATCATGAGTCTCAGAGCCAAATGTGGCCATTTTAGGCAGTCTTGGGACCTTTATGAGCTTTGCCCCGCCTGTCGCCCCTGCAAACCACCTGAGGTGGACAGGCAGGGGGTATATCGTAACATCTGAACTGAGTGGACAGACTCCCAGTGGAACCAGTATTTCAGTCGAAGGACCTATAAGTCTAGACCATATGCTGCTAAACACTCATCCCCCAAAGTGGTCTCATCCCCTTTGAAGAGAAACCCTCAGGGAGTAGCACCATCTGTCCCTCAGACATGTCACCAAGCTCCACGGGGGAAATCAATTAATCCTTGATCCCCTGGAGTACAATCTAGTGTCTCTGCTCCAGCAGGACACTCCAGCTTCAAGAGGGTCAAGACTTATTCAAGGGCCAAATCCGTAACCAGTGTGGAATCTGGGCCCTCTCTTTGACCCTCTTTCAAGAAGAAAACTAAGACCCATTGGACAAAGGTAGTTGATTAAGTCCCTCAAGGTGGTAGTCCCTTGCCCCCTGGCGAGGTACAACCCCTGTCAGACTCTGGACAGGCCTCTAGGCCATCCAGGACTCTGTCAGGATCCAGGCCAAGGCCGGCACCTCCTCTTGAGAAGCGTCCTGCCCCTGAGTTGCCAGAGGTGCCTGAATGTGTGCCTGAATGAGGCCACCAAGTCCAAGACCATCAGCAAGCATGATAACTTGGCCTCTGCCAGTGTGATTGGACACTCCACTGTGGCCTCAGGCCTAAGTCTTCCTGTGCCAAGGGCCCAGAGCCTTGTGCCCGGTGCCCGGTGCCCGATGCCCGGTGCCCAGTGCTGCCCTTGGAGCCTGCTTACCCCCTCAAGGTCACAGAGCCCCTGCCCAGTGCCCGGCCCCCAGGAAGGCTGCCTCTGCCCAGTGCCCGGAGCTCCTTGTCCAGCTCCAGGAACCTGAGGTTAGTAGGTCTAGGACCTTGAGCAAGGCCTCTAGCAACAAAGAGATAGCTCCAGTTGAAGCAGAGCAATCCAAAAGATCAAATACTTCTCTTTCTTCTGTTCTGTCCCTCTCAGGTTCAATGCCCGATGCCCGGTGTCAGGTGCCCAGTGAAACCTGATGAGGATGTTTCTAACCTGAGGCCAAAGGTTCCAAAGTCAGGTATAAAAGCAAGGGGTTAAGGCTGGCCATGTGGCCTTGTCCATTGACGTATCAATTTTTGGATCCCCCTCAACTGATAGGAACCCTTCAACCCTGGATGCCAGAAATATGGTCACACCCCCTGCAATCCAGAGGTTGCCTAGCTCGGTAGTCCAACCCCGGCCTCCTCACCAAAAGGTTATCCCCATACCACTCCCTCTGTCTTTGAGCCTGCCTCAATGGGGAACCAGCCTAAGAGCCCTGGCCCAGCCATCCACACTCAGGCACTGATACCTGCCATGAGAGCCAAAATCTCTGGTTAGATACTGTACCATCTCTCCCTCGAATTCTGCATACCCCAGGCGTTAACCGCCCCCATCGAATATACACAACACATTTTC
>JAUOBU010500969.1:0-10895 GCA_032360585.1 Nereis procera | reverse complement strand
TACAGTCTTGATTCGGTGCTGAATTTCTTTGAACTCACCCAGGTCAAGATCATGTCTAGCAAAAATGCCTTCATACTCCTGGAGTAAACAGGCAAGTTCTCTTGCCTGCTGGTCAGAGAGTCCAGTACACGATTCATTGTACAAACTCTGTAGATGATCTGGAACGGGTGTCATCAGCTTACTTGATGATGCAGGAGTCTTTTCCGCGACAACGGAATTTGGTGTTGTTTTCATGTCATTGGGTGTTGCAGTGGTTTCTTCCGTGACAACGGAAGAATCTGTGTCCAGTTTGACCTGGCGGATGTGGGTCTCATCTTTCGGAATGAGAGTACTGTAATTCTGAGAATCAGTCTCCTCCAGAACGGAATGGATTTCTTCAGCAAACCCAAGAAACTGGTCAGCATGAAGGGTGACTCTACTGTCTGCGATATTCACCAAATTGATAGGGATATAATTGCTCTGGCCTGAAATCAGGACACAAGCTGGAATCAGTGGTGAGAGGCTAGAATCCGGGGTGAACAAAAAGTCATGTTGAGCTGGAGATTCCAATTTGACCCGGACAATACATGTAGAATTGGGTGGAATCACCATCCATTTTCCTGTGAAAACGCGGCTCACATGGAGAAGATTCCCAGCCAAATCTCTCTTTACCACTGCTGGTATTACCTTACCATCCAACTCAACTGTATCCTTTCCCAGGTCGATTTTTGCCTCCCGGGTTTTCAAGAAGTCTAACCCGAGTAGCAAATCGTCAGAAATGTCTGCCACTACTACATCCCAGTTGTAAGAGGAGTCTCTAATCGTGATCGGTACATTTTTTACAACCCAACCTTCCATGAAATTTTCCGATTGAGCGTTCCGAATTCTAACCGACTCTGAGCAGGACAAAGGAAGTGACAGCTTTTCGGCGATCTCCATTCCAAGAACAGTGACCTGCGCAGCACTATCCACAATGCCAAAGATTGGAATTGTTCCAACTTTCATGGCAATGCCAAATGACATTCCAGCAGAATCAGGAAGAACGAATTCTCGTACCCTCAGACTGTCGACTGATTCAGATGCGGCAACATCACAATCATTCTCCGGAAAACTTACCTCAAATTTACCTCGGTCAAAAGGGATGGATTTGTCTTCCAAGTATGTTCGGACGCGAGATCCCTGTGGGTAATTGGTTCCTGCTTGGTTGTCGGGCGATAATGCGGCAACATCATACCCTTTTGACTCTGTGACAGAACAAGCATCGTGCGGCAACACAGATGTTGAACAAACAGATGAGTCTGGTTTGAATTCCCCCCTGAATTCCCCGGTCGCCATGGACGTTTGGCCACTTGTAAGCTTCACGGCTGTCTCTTGGCCAGCAGAAACAGACTCTATTCTTTTGACTGTCGAAGAGGGGAAGATTCACGGCTAGAATTCCTCCCGGGTGAAGGGGAGCGTGAACGGTGAGGCTCTGGACATTCTTTTGAGAAGTGCCCTGTCTTCCGACAGTTGAAGCAAGTGACAGAACGGTTCGGACTGCCTGGAGGTGTTGCTTTCTTCGGGCAATCCCGGCTGATATGTCCCATCCCCTCACAGGAGAAGCATTTGATCTGCGGGGTGGCCGAATTCGCCCCTGAGATTTTTACTTGGTCGAATTTTCGGCTGAGAGATTTCACTTCTTCCATCAGTCTTTTGATATCTCGAGTTGTCTCGTCTTTTGAACTGGTGGAGCTCACCGGACTCGTATCATTTTCCAAGTTAAAAGAAACTGTTCGTGCAGAAAATGACCGGCCCCAGAATGCCTGTTGGTTCCCCACTGTCAATTTCACTGCTTTTAGGGCTGCCGATAGTGTCTTCGGGCTCTTGTCAGCGGCGAACACAACTGCTTGCTTCTCCCGACATCCTCTGAGGAAATTGTCTACTGCCATTGTTTGGAGAAACTTCTCATCGCAGTGACGATAACTGTCATTCACGAGCTCGGAAATGCGATCAGCCCAGTCCTCCAAACTTTCCTCTTCGCCTTGACGGGCTGTTGTCAATTGTCGTCTCTTCAAGCTTGGCTGATCGTTGTCTCCGAAACGTCGATCCAGAGACTTTACCAGTTTCCGATAATCTTTTCGTACGTGTGACGACTGGCTGTAAACATATTCGATTGCCTTTCCCCGTAGGCACTCAAGCAGTCGTCTACGCTTTTCAGACTCGGTCCATCTGTATTGTCGAGCCAACTGTTTGAACTGGAGTAAAAATGACTTCCAGCTACTCACATTGCCATTGAAAGTCTCCATCTTAGGTGGGGGAGGTCCGCTTCGCTTTCTGCCAGCTTGTCTGGAGAAGATGGTAGTCTCCTCTGTGGAGGAGGTGGAGTCTGACTCAGACAGAGAATCATCTGAAGAATCAGAAGACCTGCGGTACCGATCACGGGAGCGTCTTTTCGTGAGATCTCTATCTTCCTGGCCATATACTGCATGACTGGAAGAGTGGCGATTCACCCAATGGTCAGAATCTTGGGCTGATCTCAGATCCCCGTGTCTCTCGTCCAAGTGTCCCCACCGATCCCCATGGTCAGCGATATTGTCCCTTCGTCTATACATATTATGGGGTATGGGACTACCATCTCGAGTTCGCATTTCATCCCTATTCATTCCCTCATCTTGTGGCATTTCGCTTTGTTGGCCATATCTCTCCCCTGCATGATACCCATAGGTGGATGGAGAGGCGCTAGCATGAGTCAACAAATGACTCATTGGCATGTGAAATCTGGAATAATTTGCCGGCGTTGTCAGGTCATGCCTGTATGGATTTCTATCCACCGGTGTCCTTGATTCCAGGAAACTCATACCACCCTTGTTCACCCCAGGAGAAGGTTCCGCTCTGTGGGAGAACGCAAACGATTTGGCTCCCTCATTTCTGCCCGGAGTAACCCTATTGGAACCATCACTCACGTGACAACGTAAGCCCAGTTCACGCCTCGTCAATTCTTCCACAACAGGTTGAGCTCCTCCATACACACTATCCACTGGGTATGCATGACCTACCTTACTGAGGAGATCCTGTTGGGGGCTTGCGAAAGTCTTCTGGGGTGTTGCATCCCCATAAGAACTGATTTCGTGCTGATGCGGAGACTTCAACGATGTAATCTGCATCTGAAGATTTCTTACCTTTTGTTGTAAAGATGTGGAACGGTCTACTTCCAACTCCAGCTGTATGCTGTGTTCAGTTTGTGTCATCAACAGTTCATCACTGTGTTTGCGTGACAACGCATCCAGCTCAGTCATAAGTTGAGACACCCTGCTGCGCTCTTCCAACAACAATTGGTTGAGGTCAGTTTTTTCCTTCATGAGGCCATCCACTTCCCCCTGTAATTGGATCAAATCTCCCCGAGCATTCCGCAACTCGTCCCCATGCATACGCGGCAACGCATCCATTTTAGAACGAAGTTCGCGACATCTTTCTCTCTCTTCTCGCAACAACTGTTCAAGCTCTGATTTGTCCATCAGCAAGTTTTCCACTACTCCTTCTAAACGATAAACATTTTCTGATAGCTTCTGATCTTCTCCACTTGAAACCGAGCTATGTGAAGACATAGTATTCTCGAGTTGTGCGATTTTGTCTTTTAATTCTTGTTTCTGCTCTTGGAATGATGTTTCTAGCTCAAGCATTTCCTTCTTGGTCTCCTGCTTCAAAGTGAGTATTTTTGTTTCATAGGAAGTCTTGCAGTTCGTCAATTCGTGAATGTGACGAGCATCTGCGTCGGCTTGATCTGAAAGCGTTTTCTGTTGAAATACTGACAGTTGCTTTTCATAATCTTGTCGAGCAGTGTCGACCTGTTCTTCAAGTTCATTGTCAAACTTGGTCTGTGCATCTGCCAGTGTTGCAACCAATTGTTGGTCAAATTCATCTCGTGAATTTGCCAACTGACGTTCATACTGTGAACGACACACTGCTTTCACCTCCCCTAACCGTTGGTCAAAACCCTCTTGCTGTGACAGAATGTCGTGATACTTTTTAGTGATCGATTTGACCTCCTCTTCCAACAGTTTGATATCATTCGGGTCATCCTTATAGCGAGTCCATAAATCCTGGAGAGGCATGACAATGCGTCCCTCTTCCTCCCAACTTCTCCATGACTTCGCTGGTATGTCCGAAATAAGAGCCAGGTCTTCAAAACCAAACTCAGGCTTGTGTTGAACGATGAAATCAAACAACTTCTTTGAACGGCCTTGACCTACCTGAGGTAATGTCTGAAGTTGCTCCACTGAAGCATCCAACAAACGAACAATTCGTTGCGACATGTTGAGTGATTTGCGAAAATGTCGTGAAATTCAAACGGAAATATTCACTCGATAATTATGCAACGCACCACCCAACTGGTTAAGCAATGAGGCAAACCTCAACTGTGTCCAGATCACTCAGTTACAATCTCACCACCAACCAATGCAACGCAATTTTCACAACTACCATGATTGCATGCATTTAACATAGAACATACATGCTGTTTTTGGAGAACAAACAATGAGGTGAGGACTCTTGAGAAAAAGACAGTGTCTCTGCAACCACATAAACACTGTCTAACTACTTGAGTTCACATAGGTTAGTGAACGCGATAATCTAAGTTCACTCATACAAATCTGCGTCAACAGACTTTGGCAAGACAGCAATTCCATGTAGTGCCAGCAGCAACAACTGTAGCACTTGATACTCCATCCATTGAACAAAGTTAACTCATTGTGAGTCACTTATTGATTTGAATTGATTTGAATTGAATTGAATTGTTATTTCAAAATATTCACAAAGACATGACCATGTCCTTATGGCAATCAAACTTGTTGTTGCTTCTTAGCTTCAGTTACTGTTACAGTTCTGTTGCAAGTTGAAGTGTGATTACAGTGACAACTGTATCACACCAGACACCTTTATAATAATTTAACAGCAGACATGTCAGTCAATGTCAACATGGCACCAGCAGCAACCAGGCCACCAAAACACTTCTGACACCAATAATGTAGCACTGATCATTAATCTTTAAATACTAGTAGATACATTTACCTTTACATTCCTGGTTATGGCTACATCAGATTGAGTTCCAGATCTGTGAGCCCACACATCAGCAGGCAATCACAGGAGAAAAAGCATGTCCTCACCTTCTGCTGTCTTGTATGGAACTGTCAAAACAAGGGAAAATTCCCGCCAAAAACCGCCGCCGCCGGAAGTACCGGATGTTTATAGTTGGCGCACCACAATCCTCCCACTTTTATAGGCTACGGATGTCTGTAGGAATGGAATAGCAGGTAGCTGATCTGAATCCGAGGCTTCTCAACAATTTTTGGTCCACATGACTGCTGTGTGCCCATCTTTAAAATCCTCCCAAGATACGATTGTAACTTGGGAAACGAGGGTCTGTACATCCCAGTAGATTTGAACAACCATCTTGCTAACAACAATTCACATATGGAGTTCTTTCCATAAAATAAAAACCAGTTAGACAGGTCCAGCGACCACTGGACCTTTCCGAGTATATACATGATGCTATTTACATAAATAGTTGTACCCATAGTTCAGCGGCAACTGATTGTCTGGGCACTCCTAGTCACTTTCATTTAGTGGAGTCTGAACAACCACTCAACATTACGTCGAGTGGCATCCAGGAGGATCCTCGGAGGGATGTTTTTTATCTTGCTGATTTCCTCCAGAATCATGTGGGTATTCCAGGGATGGTTGCGATGCCGAGGAGTACCTGGTGGGGCCTGGAATGGGGCATCTGTCTCAATCACAAGTTTGGAGATATCCAGAGCTTGCACGGTTTGGCGAAGGGCTTGTTGAGTGTTGCGTAGAATCATGGCACTGATGCTGAACACCACATTTGGAAATGCGGCCATATACTTTTGCGCCAAGTTTAGATTGCCTTCAAAACAATGGATCTGGATACGCCTATAGCGTGTTAAGTGGCGTCGGAGGATGGGAAGCAAGGTGTCGTGGCTCCCTGGTCCCTGAGCGTGGACCACCACTGGGAGGTCTAGGACCTCTGCTAGGGGCAATTGTTCTTCCAACAGCGCCAACTGTTGCATGCCATTGTGAGATGGTAAGGTTAGGCCTAGTTCTCCAAGAGCAACAGTTTGTGAATGTTGTAACAGCTGCTTAAGTCGGGGCAACTGCCAGTCCTCAGATGCTGTCCTAGGGTGAATTCCGAAGGTGAAATAAACGCCAGTTTCCCCTTCAAACAAGCGATACTTATTCCAGTCTTTCGGGAACACAAAGTTGGCGATCATTCCCTCAAGTTTTTTCTCTTTTGCAAACTTTTCTCGTAGTTGATCCAATCTTTGGCCGAAGTTCCGGCATAATTTGTCGAGATGACAATGAGCATCATAAGTCGTTGGACTTATCTCCCATGGAAGGGCTGGGACCGATGCAATTGAACCCTTGTATGAGGCCAATTGACTAGAGTTTTTTACTGTCTCTTGTGAGGTCCTGGGTATCAGCTGCAAGAGGTTGCAGATCGTCCTCCAGTGTAGCAGTGCCGATATTGTAAATGGTGGAGAGATGATGTGTACTGGTGGACTCCATTGCTTCAGGTGGATGTCCAGATGGGAGAGGAGTGCCTCCCGACAAGGAGGGAACTCAATCCCTACAGGAGCTAGGTCTTCATCTTTCACCTTTTTTCTCAAATCCTCCAGTGTGTGCAGTTCAAAGGCCTCACGAAGAACATGGAGCATACCGGTGCACCAGAGGGCCCACAGCTGTAACTGGGCATCTGTCTGAAATGCACTCTCTTTGTTATGATCACTGTGTTG
The DNA here is from genome assembly GCA_032360585.1 of Nereis procera. NCBI lineage: Eukaryota > Metazoa > Annelida > Polychaeta > Phyllodocida > Nereididae > Nereis > Nereis procera. The sequence continues at coordinate 4,128 of JAUOBU010500969.1, read as the reverse complement.
CAGATGGTCTTGTCTGAGAAAACATACAGAGCTCACTGTGTTTCGACAGGTCCAACAGGCCTTGACTGGGTCTAGGTACCAGGGAAGATGCTCTTGTTCACAGTGTCGACGGAGGTTCTTGGCATCGCATTCTGAATTGCATACGTTGCAAAAGATGTTACTACGCCGACGCTTTTTCGGTGGCTCCACGGCCTCTTGAGAGGATCCAGCGACATTTGACTTTCTCCTTTCTGTCTCCTCAACCAGTGGTTCGGCGTCAACCGACATTTTCCCGTTCACTGTCTCCTTCCCTGCGGTGGGTGGGTCGGCGTCTACCAACCCCTTTGAAGCTGCAGTGTCATCCTCGATGTTTGAGGCGTCAACCTCATTCCCGTCCACTGTCTCATTCCCTGTGGTGGGTGGGTCGGCGTCTACCAACCCCTTTGAAGCTGCAGTGTCATCCTCGATGTCTGAGGCGCCAACCTCATCCAGCACCAGCCAGCTCTCTTCCGATACCATGACCACGTGCCGGACATCAGTGTTCCCTTCCTCCACTTCCACCGTTGTTTGGAATGCTGGATTTTCCACGCAGACTGATAGAGTCCCGGTGTCCGTCTCTTCTACCACTCTTCCGTAGTCTACTGGGACTGACAATTCGGATTCTTCTAGGTCGAGGACAAACTCCATTTTGCAATAGCCTGAAAGCACAGGCAAGCAAATTGGGTGTTGCCAGGAAAAAGTGTTGGGGAGAGGGTAGAAAGGAGTTAGCTGGTGTAGTTACTTCGCCCATCACCTAACACTGCACCAAACAACTTAACTAAGGGACAAAGTCATCCAAGTGTCCTGGTCGTCTTCGTACGCGACCAAAGCGAGACACTGGATCCTCTTTGAACAGGAGCTCCAAACCATATTCTTCCAGCTCTTCATCCAAGGCTAGGCTTCGGGAAAGTGTATCTTCCCCCACGGGTTCCTCGTCAAGCCACTCGTTCACCAGATCGAACAACAATTCGTCATCTGGATCATAACTATAAGGCAGGGTTTCCTCCAAGTCCGAAACCTCTTTCGATCTTGGTGTTGCTGCGTTATCAGGTTCACAGCTGTCCTGACTAGGTTCCTCTTGGCTGTAAGCCAGAGTCTCATCGAGCTGAAGGAGCTCGTGACGTTGCCTCCTCAAACGAAAGGGAATGGCGCGATCCCGGCACAATTTTACTTTGTCATGATGGATGACATGACCACCTTTGCGGTCTTGGAATTCCAGTAACACCGGTGAAATCATTTTTGTGACGAGAAATGGACCTTTCCAAGGTGGCTGCAGTTTTGCACTCCTCCCAATTTTAGTCGAATCATCAATCACATAGATGAGATCACCTTTATGGAATTGACGTTGGCAAAGTTTGAGGTCATAGGTTTTCTTTTGGCGTCGCTGTGAGGCAGAAAGAGCTTGGCGAGCTTCTTCATGAACCTCCTTCAGTACTTTGCGTAGCCAGCTGACAAAAGCCGCTGGTTCTTTAGCAGAAAGGTTGGCTCCAGCAATTCCGAGCATAATATCGACAGGTGTCCTGACTTCTTCCCCCAGCATCAGCATGTTTGCGGAGAACCCGGTGGATCGGTTCACTGTAGCTCGGATAGCCATGGCCAGCACTTGTAAGTGTTCATCCCAGTTGGTTTGTCCGTTCTGGAGATAGCAGCGGATCATGGGTAATAAGACGCGATTATATCGTTCCACTTGTCCATTGGACTTGGGACGGTAAGGTGTGGTTCGGGTTTTGGTAATGTCAAGGAGTTCACAGCAAGCTTGAAATAGACTGCCATTGAAACATCCCCCTTGGTCGGTGTGGATTTCGAGAGGTGGCCCAAAACGAGATACGTATTGATCAATGAATGCTTTGGCCATCACTTCAGCAGACTGGTCTGCGATCGCTACACACTCGAACCACTTAGTGAACTGGTCCACGATCATAAGTACATAGCGATTGCCATGCTTACTTTTTGGAAATGGGCCAAGCAGATCGAGATGTACCCGTTCATTGCGGCCACCGACTACGTAGGATCCCAATGCCGCCTTGGGTTTGACGTTTGGTTTCTTGTTTTTGTTACAGATTGCACAACTTTGTACGTAGGTTTTGCAATCCACACCAGCACCATACCAAAAGAATGAAGATCTTAGGCGCGACAACGTCCGATCTTCGCCAGGATGTCCCCCTACCTTACTGTCATGAACCATGAACAAGACTTCCGTCTTGAGAGTTTCGGGAACCACAAGTTTGAGTTTGGTCCTGGTTCCTTCAATCCATTTGTAGAAGAGTACGCCTTCCTTCAGCGACAACTGGGGACGGCATAACCACAGATGGCGAGTTGCTGGACTGGTGAGAGCTAACTCTCGAACAGAGGGATCAACTCCAGACTCTAGCCATCTAGAAATAGGTGACACATCAGGATCTTTAAGTTGGGAATCTCGCAATTCAGTTGCGGAATAACCACCCAGCCAACAGGATCCATTCAATGTTAGAAATTCAGGTTCTTGTGACTTCATTGTCGCCTGACTTCCGTGGCCATGGTCATCAGAGGTATCTGGTGTTGCTGTGGCAACAGCACGCACCAATGGTGGAGTACCTCCTGGCACTCCTGCTACAACAGAATGTGCCCGAATTGTCTCAGACATCTTGACCTGCCTAACAACCAAAGGTATCACGTCATCTACCTCTTCTTCAAACTGTATCCAACGTTGGTGTGCCCTTGAGCAGTAAACACAGCCTCCGCAGGGTAATTGGTTCAGTGGGGTTCTTTGTTGGATGCATGCAGAGCTTGGAATGGGAATTCTGGACAATCCATCAGCATTCTGATGTCTATTGCCAGCTCGATGTTCGATAATCATATCAAACTGACTCAGTTCCTCAAGCCAGCGTGCAAGCTGTCCTTCTGGTTGTTTGAACCTCATTAGCCAAACAAGACTCCCATGGTCTGTTCGTACTGTGAACTGTCGTCCTAGTAAATAGTGGCGAAACTGTCGTGTGAACACCACCACAGCTAGAAGTTCTTTTCGGGTGGTACAGTAACGCCGGCGTTCTTTGGACAGTATTAGACTACCGAACGATATAGCTCTCTCTACTCCGTCCTGTATCTGATACAGTGCAGCTCCAATCGAATGACCAGAAGCATCTGTGTCAAGGACAAAGGGATCAGAAGCATTTGGTAGTACCAGCACTGGTGCAGAGATAAACAGGGTTTTCAAGGCTTGGAAAGTTTGCTCTTGGGAATTTGTCCAAAAAAACTTTGCCTTGCTTCCTGTCAATTCGTAGAGGGGAGCAGCAACTTCTGCAAATCCCTGCATAAAATTCCGGTGATAGTTTAAGAATCCAAGGTAAGATTCCACCTCTGTTCTGTTGGTAGGGACTGGCCAATCTTTCACGGCTTGGATCTTACTCTGTGTGATGTGAAGACCCTCTCTGTCGACTCGGTGTCCAAGAAATTGGACTTCAGGTTGACACAATGTACATTTCCGAGGTTTCAGCTTCAGTCCATGTTGACGAAACCGATGAAAAACGGTCTTCAAATTCGTAAGATGTTCCTGGAAAGATTTCCCCAGGATGATGACATCATCTAAATATGCCAGAACCATTTGCCATGTCAATCCACGTAACACTAAATCCATCGCTCTGGAGAAGGTGGCCGGTGAATTACAGAGACCGAATGGCATCCGAACATGTTGGAATAGGCCATATTTTGTGACAAAGGCACTTTTATGTCGGTCTTCTGGGTGAACGACAATTTGCCAATAGCCGGCTGCCATATCCACAGTGCTGAAATACATATTGCCACTTAAACTGTCCAGGCACTCTTCCATTAAAGGCAATGGAAACACATCCTTTATGGTCTTGGCATTGAGCCTTCTGTAGTCAAGGCAATACCTGACAGTGCCATCTTTCTTACGGATGAGGACAGGGGCAGCACACCAATCTGAAGCTGACTCTTCTATGACACCTGCTTCCAGCATGGAACGTAAATGTTTCTCCTCTTCCTCCTGAAAACCAAGAGGAGTACGTCGCATGCGTAACTTGACCGGAATTTCATTTACAGTCTTGATTCGGTGCTGAATTTCTTTGAACTCACCCAGGTCAAGATCATGTCTAGCAAAAATGCCTTCATACT
>JAUOBU010499858.1:0-10898 GCA_032360585.1 Nereis procera | reverse complement strand
CAAACACCCGCAGTTCACCCGCAAACACCCGCAGTTCACCCGCAAACACCCGCAGTTCACCCTCCAGACACCCGCAAGAGACATTAGAGGGTGTGCGGAGGATGTTTTATCCGCCAGTACCCTCAGATACATGCTGCTTGATTTTGAACATGTCCAAAATTGCTTACGGGTGCCCGCGGGTGAGCAGAAATGACCAATAATCGTGCCAGGCCGTTCCCGTGTGTAGCAGGGAAGAGTGGAGTGTGAATGCGGGCAATGTGCGTATAGTCACGGGCAGGTCGACTCCGTTCCCGGGTATACACACGCACCTCTACCCGCCAGCGTGTAACCCAACTATTAGCATTCTGCCATTGGTGTGATAGTTGTACTCAATTCTGCTATCTGACTATGCCTGGGTCATGTTCCAGTCTACACATTAAAGACACAATGTCTATAGGTCATTCTCTCGATGTCCAGTGTCGGCTGGTCAGAAGCCATGTGATACGATAATAAAGTATTATTATATGATTTATGAGGCCTCAGATCATACATTTCATTTGGGATGACACGCTGCTCATCTCCAGATCCTGTTAGTGCTCATGAAAAGTTGCCAACTGGATATCGGCTAGCCACGTGTAATGGTGGATCTTTCTCTGCTGCTGTGCCTTTGTTTAAAAATACCCTTTCTAAATCTATGCACCATGCCAACACATTGAAAATGTCAAGTTACATTTGATAACATATTCGATCTTGCATATCCAGAGGATCACATGCCATTTATGCACACCAGCTAAGTTTATAGAAGCAGAAGGAATAGCAGCAGGAATGCTCATGAGCAGATGGTGCCACATAAATTACTTTATACTTTCGATATTTGTATTTTCATCAATTATCTTACAGTTGTGTATCGTGTAGTCCTTTGGATCCTTGTCCCCCTTCTGAACATTTGTATCTCGTTGACATGTATGGAAACTTCTAGCGATATGATTTGAATGAAATCAAAAGCACACTGCCGAAGTGAAAAAGATGTGACATTGTGGCTGGTCCAACCTTGAGGCAATTCTCTCGATTCCTAACTCACTATATCAAGCCGTAAATAGACAGGCACATGGTTGAATTTCTATCCACTGCTCGTATCTATTAGTGATTGAGAACATGCACTTGTTTGACATTTATGAAGAGTGATAGGAATGTTTTTGTCGAGATGTTGAATGGATAATCCCTGTCAGTAGCCACGTCATTGATGAATATAGATAAAGATATGCCAAGATGGATGCTTCAGTTGACCAATCCTGTCTAAAGTCTCATTCATCAGAAAGTTCCTCTGTGACAATCCTCGTCGGACATATCAGAATAAGGGGCTGGTAGTCCATGCTATGCATTAACCATAGTCAGATTTCAGCACTTCTGTTGATCTGCTCGACAGCAATGCTTTTGAATGCATACATATGTGGATAAGGCTTGAGAATATTATTTGATTGTCAGTACCAGGCTGACTGCTGCTATCTTTTCCAATATAAATTGCTGATAGAACTGTATGTACTTCACTGGTGGTTGATAGATTGATTGCATTGGAAGTCCTGTTATCCGAACGTAAAATAATGCCGTTATTCTTCCTAAAACATGCAAACTCGACAGGAATTGAAAAGGGACAGGAATAGGTAGGAGGTGCAAGATAGAACCAGAGTGGTTCTGGGCATGAAGAATTCCTGTGCCGGTTGACCTTCAAATGATCTCCATTGTGGTTGCCAGGAAGTTTTCTGCAGATCATATAGAGAAACAATCCCGGACTCATACACATAGAGAGGCAACTTTCATTTGAAACAGCCAAGAGGGATTCTGATGTAGGCGCTGATCTCATACTGCCAACGAAAATGAAAAGATGGAACAGTGTCAATATAACCTCTGCAACGATACTGTACAGTTCTCACAATGTGCGATGAAACCGATCTGAGAATCTGCTCCATAAAAAAAGCTGATATCATAAATTCACCAGCACCAAGGCCAATATATCTAATATCACTTTCACTTTTTCATAATCAGTATGTATGCTGTCCCTTTTTTTTTTTTCTCAAACGTGATGCTGTAGAGCATCCTGCATTGATGAAGAAAATGAATGATGATGTCATGACCAGTGAACGTAATCTAATTATGGAGCACAGATGGTATCAGGTATGTGTTAGGTCATCATATACCTCATTATTCCCAGAAGAATGCTGACATCAATGGGCTATGGAAGGAGGGAAAACAGACATTGCCAGGTACATCAAACTGAACCGCACAGACAAAATCAAATTGAACAGAGTCATTATGTCATAGAGCCAATGATCTTCAATATATACAATAGTTCAAAAGCAGGGTAGGCCCCTGATTGTACCACTTCTGAATAATAACAGCATGTTCACCCCCTACACTACTTCATCAATTTCCCATGCGGACCAAATCTGTGTCCAGATGGCATCACTGGGCCAAAAGCAAGTATAGGTCTAATCTGTGCTTCCTTCATCTTTATTGAATTGTGTACATTTTCGGCCACTCATGTCTCAATATAGCCCTGTGCTGGGTAGAACAATGAACTCAACCCTATAAATCAAATCAATATCATCAATGTTTATCCATGTGGCTATTCCATCATTCACTTCTCAAGTTAGTGAGCTGTGATGACTGTTGATGGTTAGATAATTGTTTCTACTATATTTTGGTTTTCGTTTCAACAATTAGAACCCTACTAAATTGACTTGAAAGACACAATACCCAGAGGTGATTTGGGGCCTGATGTAGTGATGACTAGCTCTCATACATAACCGATGAACAGTAGCAAATTATTTTATTCAACCGTTCAATAACTTCATTCATCTCCATTTAGAGTAAGTGACATTCTGATATTTGCAGCTTCAATCACGATGTCACTGACTGACAGACATATATGTAATTATTATGCCAAGATGCTATCTTGCATGTAGTATGCAAACATAACCTCTATTGGTCCTGTAATCACAGACTCAACATAACTACCAAATACATACGACCATGAATTCACCAAATCAAACAGAAGACAGTGAAAACCATCTCAAGTGCTTGCAATATTTTTTATTTTCGTTCCACTGACTTTTTAACCAGCATACACGATCCAAAAAACTGTGAGGTAAACTCTGTTGTATCTGCGTCAATGCTATTGACCGTTTTGATCACATTGGGATCAAGATCGACCAGTATATGGAAACAAGTGTATGAACTGGTGTAGTGAGAGGGTTAGAATTCATCCAGAACAAACCTCTTACATTTTGTTTTTTGACAGTCTGAGGATGATTAGCCTTCTAAAGTTGATGTCAGGTGTGTTGCTGTTTCAGGCATCTCTGTAGGATGTGGTTAGTCCAAGAGTCATCCAGACGGTAGAGTAATCTGCTGCTTCTTGGTTCTGAATTTCCTGAAGTACCTGTGCGGAAGATTTGCATGCTCAATGGCAGGACGGTTAGTGCAGCAACTCCCATTGCTAGTGGGTTGGCAATGCGTTCCTGTGGTGAGAAGGTCATAGGGAGTAGAAGATGCAGTTCGGAGGAGTGGAAGATGCAGGCAATTCCTCATGATGCATCGACCACTCATTTTGACACTAATCGTGGGATAATGTAAGAAAAGCCATGATCCCCACCCTTCATCAGAAACCACATGTGCTACAAAATTAGTCCGTTTGTTTTGTTGGGGCTGTAAAGTCATGTTTCAACCTTGGGTTTAGGAGAGAAAGAATATATCTTCATAGTGCATATGGGAATGAGGGCATATTATGGCGCAAAAGAAGAGGATGTCATCCTCATTCTGATTGGCAACATTGCTGTAAACTCTCACCAAACTCCACTGTTTTATGGTTAAACTGTAGCATGACACTCTGTAAAAGAGATGTATGCACCGGTGGCTCTAGGTGGAAGGCCATATCATTAGATCATGGTCGGTACCATGACAACCAAGTTAACTTCTACAGAATACATCATCTGTTTTATGACTCAGCAGTGGGTTCCTTATCAGATGAGTCATTTGTTGACACTTTCATTCGGTGTATCACCTCGCTGCATCAATGCCTTCAGCATTTGATATCAACAAAGCAATAACTCAAGCTTCCAGTCAGGAGTTTCAGATATATATTGGAAATCCAAACCTCAACCTAATTATGAGTCCAATTTTATCTTATCCCAACGTAATATTGATTAAACTTGACAATGGATGATAGAATTGTGAATGGCTAATATAATCTTGGAAAACGGGAATTCCTTGGGAAAACAAAATGGGCCTAACCCTTGCAACATGGAACCTCTGCTGTTGTATGAATAGACTGGAAGATTTGGAAATATTTACTATGAGTAACATAGACATCTTGGTCATCACTGAATCCTGGTTAAAGCCAGCACTACCTGATAAAATGATAGAAGGAAAGGTATATAACTTATTAGGATGGCACAGAAATGAAAATCCTGGGAAATCGACGAGAGGGGGATTATGTATCTATGTGAAGAACTCAATTCAAGCACAACTGCTACAAAACAGCTGTATATGTACAACAAAACATTGAATGTGCAAGGCTTTGCTTTCCGAGTATCAATTCTGATTCGGGATGGGCCACTCCACTAAAACCTGTGTAGCAGTCTTAGCATCCTCCTTATATAAATACACGGATGCCGGCATGAACAGTGGGGTGCTCTTTCTGCATCTGAAAAGAACATTTGATACAGTGGGTCATGGTATTTTACTTGCCAAACAAGTGAGATATGATGTATCACGTGAAGCAGCAAGTTTGGTTTGAAGATCATTTATCTGATAGAACTAAGTGCACTAGCTATGAAAATCGCTTATAAAGCCTAGGACAGTTGAAATGTAGGGCGTCTCAAGGCCCAATATTAGGACCCCTACGCTGAATAATTTTCATAAACGCTGTACCATTAGCGCTAGATACAAATGAAGTATGATTATATGCAAACGATACAGCTATAGATGTAGCCAGTGAATGTGACACAAAGTCAAACATAGCATTGTAGGAAACCTTGACCGAGCCGTTCCTTGGATGCGGCAAAATAAATTGACACTCAATATAAAGAAAACAAAATATTTGCTATTTGGAACTGAGCAAATGTTAGAACATTTTGATAATGCGAGTCCAAAAATGTAATATAAACAATCAGTAGACTTCGAGTTTACAAATATCCAGGGGTTAAACTAGATGAAAGTCGTACATTTGACAAACATTGCGAATACATTTATGAAAACAGCTCAAAAATCGAGTATTGTAAATTTCGGTCAGGCAGAGATTTCCTTTCTAGATGTTCAGGTTAAAAAGAAGTGCTCATGTTGCGTTGGCCATTGCTTCTGGTGTAAAACGAAAAAGGCTGGAGTTCGAGCCATCTAGCAATACACTCTTTGTTCATTTCAACTTTGTTCATTCATGGTAGTTATGGAAATACCTGAGCTCCCTGTTCATTTGCAACTGTAGTTATTTACATGTCACCAGCAGACTCCCCAATTGTGCGGCATATTCAACAAAGGTCCGTCCTTCTATCACATCTGCTGGGAAGGCTTAGAGCTTCACCTCAGGTTAGTTTCAGGGGATGTTGTGGACATCAGTTAGCATGTGTGTGGGCGCTAGCCTTCATTGCTCCAGGTAGTGAGTGGGCGGGCGTTAGCCCCAATTTCCTTGAAGTTGTCCCTCATGGCAGACACTATCACCTTCAAGAGCGGCGTGCATTATCAATCTGCCGTTCTCTATCTTTTGGGGCCTGAATCCATGTACTTTTCATTGTATGTGTATATGATGTGGCTCCTTTTGTTGCTTTCATTAGAGGCTTGTGATTTACATATCTCTCTTGAATTATACCGACTCTACCTATCTCATGGTGTGTTGTCTTGATGTAGCCGCGCCTGCCGTGCGTTTACTTTGAAGGCCTGTGTGGCGAGGTTAGCTTCGAAATGAACATCAATCTTTTAGCTACGAAGGCTCCTGTTTAGTTCTCGACAGCCCTTTTCAGCTCGTGCTTCCCTCATTTCGGAGCATTGTCACACCCTCTGCAGTTTTAATGTGAGCTTTGGGGCTGAATGTGGTCATTTTACGCAGTGCTGGGACCTACATAACCTTTGCCCAGCCTGTCATCCCTGTTCGCCACCTGAGTTGGACAAACCAGGCATTTTCCTTCACAACTGCATGGACTGGTCTGCTTCTCAATGGAAAAAACATTTGTCTAGGAGGAAATATGGATTTAGGTCTAATGCTTCCTTCTTCAAGGTTGGGTCTCCCAAAGTGGTTATTTCCTCCATGGCTTTTCCAATTACTGACCGTGCGGTGCCTCGGGAAAACTCCTGATGGAAATCTGATCTCAAACCTAGCCTTGGTTCGACTGGCACAAAGTCCACCCTTTCTCTGCTCTTGTAAGGAGAGCTGCCTCAGAAGTTGGTTGCCCAAAAGAGAGGGCCGTGTTTGTGACTAGCTGTGTGTCAGGTCCCCTCTTCAGGCCAGCCTTAGGTAGGATGGAAGGTCTGTATGTCAGGACCTCAGTTGGCTGAATCACTGGCAACAGGCCCAGGTATTTCTGGTGTTGACCCCATCCAGGCATTTGTTCAACAGACATTTGTTCCAGCCTCCAGGCATGTGCTGATGTCTAAGGCTGAGTATGATTCCTCTCAGGTTCCAGGAATCAGCCAGAAGTTCTTGCAGTAACTCTTGCACTTGCCAAGCCTGGAACTATTGGTATGCCTCACCAAAATTCCCCTGTCAGGATGTCCATACACCCCACCAAGGCAACTAGTCTTCCCAGGTCTGTTTATCCTGGTGCCTGGGGACCCGGTGTCTCATGGCCAATGCCTGGTGACCAGAACAGTCTGGGGCCCCTCAGGTTTCTTCTGGTAGTCCTCCTGTCTTATGCCCGGTGTCTCAGAAGACCCCAAAGCTTCTCACCTTTCTCTCCAACTGGCAGAGCCATGTTGCATCTTCATTATCGGAAAAATTGTCGGGTCACCAGACATGTTCTAGGGAAGCCGTGTGGATTATGAAGCCTTCAATGGTTCCCCTCCTCAGGTCCATAAGATCGCTGCTCCATGAGCTGCACCTCAGGTGCAGCCTTGACTTGTGCTCCCTCCAGCCAAACAGCCATGTGTGGTCCCCCACAAAGCTTCAGCCCCTCCCCAGAATGCTGTTGTGTGAAACCAGAGGATGTACTAGCATGCCTGACTAGAAGGCTCCTGCCAGGACATCCATGCTCCCAACCAGTGCCATTGGCTTCCCCAGGTCGGTTTCTCCTTGAGCCCACGACCTGGTGCTTCATGCATGGAGCCCGGTCCCGAGACAGTCTGGGGCCCTCAATTTCCTTCCGGTAGTCCTGGAACATTTGGTGCCAACGATTGGCCTCCAGTGAACTGCCAGGTACATGGAACATGGCCAAAAGAGCTTCTAAGCCTAGAGACGGAAGTCCCTCAAAGCTTCTCACATAAAGTCTGCAAGCTGAAAGCTTCACGAAATCCTTTTGGGGTCAAAGCCAGAGTCATATCAGACCTGTGCTGTTCCTTCCTCAAACCAGACCACACAGCCTGGCAGAGCCATGTTGAATCCTTTTTCTCTCTGAAATTGTTTTTTCGGTCACTGAATGAAGGTGTCCAAGGGAAGCCTGGTGGAGCACGGTGCTTTTGATGGTTTCCCTCCTCCATTTTCACTGCTTCAAAAGCTGCACCTCAGGTGAAGCGTCGGCTTGTGCTCCCTTCATCTAGGTAGTCTTGTGTAGTCCCCATCACAGCTGCAGCCCCTCTCGGGCTGCTATTGTAGGAATCAGAGGGCAGACCCTGTCATGGATGTACAAACCAAGACACTGATTGCTACAATGAGGGCTGAGCTTGCAGACCTCAGAGTTCGAGTAAACACATCACAGATGGCTCCTGGAGCTCCTTCTCAAAAGGAGGAAGCCTCGGATGGAGAAGAGGACAAGCCAGCCTCTAGGAGGAGGATGCAGGAATTCTGACAGTTTGTCGGAGAGATTTTGCCTGAATAGGTCTCCCCTGAATAGATCCCACCACATCACGTTTTATAGCCTTACCTTGGCCTCTCTTGATGCCTATTTTGAACAGCAATGTCCGCTATGGCAAGTGGAGTCTCTGCTGGAAACAGCTCTTTCATTGTACCCTCTCCCAAGTTGGTTTCAATCATATTTGGATTGGCACCTGCAGAGCACTGAGGCCTCGCATTCACTCGATAGGCCGTTTCTCACCATACCCTTATTCAGACAGGCTAGTGGCAAGCTGGAAATATTGTTCTGTCTTTTGGTTCCTGTGGCATATGGCTGCTCAGCCAAGAGATATAGAGTTAGAGCCCCAGTCATACTTGGTGACCTCCCGCCACCCAGACAGAATCGTGCATTGTTCTCTCGGAGATCCTTCACATTACTGAAGGCCTCTGCTGAGGAATCAATTCTGAGAGAGCAGCTTTCAGTCCCCGCTCATGTGGATTGTGCTTTGCGGCCGGCATGTCTGCAAATGAACATGATACTGATGACCCAGCTCTTAAGACCCAATTCGAAGAATTCATCAAGTTTGGTCTTAGGGCCAATGAGCATGCCTTGGGCATAGCTCTCGAGGTTGTAGGGAATTTAGAGTTGTCTCGCCATTCTGTAGCCTTCCAGTCCCTAATTTTTGAAGCGGAACGAAGGCCCACCTACCTGCTTTGCCCTTAGGAAACAAGAGACTCGTTGGACTCAAATTAGATGAACAAGCTGTACAAGTCCTTGAGTGTGAGAAGCGACAGCCTGATCTATGCTAAGATTTCGCTGCTTCTCAACAGCTCTTTCTCAGGCCCGAAAGTCTCAACCTCCCTAGAGCCTTGAGGCATGGCGTGGTCAAGATGGCGTGGTCAGATGAGGTCAAGGTGCTCCACGTGATTGTGGCAGAGGGTAAAACAACCACCTGCCCTTCATGGCCAGCCAGGCCGCAGCAAGTATGTATGCCACAGGGGCAAGCAGCAGCAGCTCTAGGTATATGGGCACTGCTTCCCAACCGTTAGTAGGCATGAGACTGCTGAGATCACTTCCCCAGTGGGAATATCTGATTTCCAACAGGTTCATCCTGGACATCATCAGGAAAGGGATAACCCTGTCTATTTCAGAATGTCTTCCACTCTCTCCAGTTTTCCTGGCCTTCGGTCTTCCAAGGGAGAGCAGCCCAAAGTGAAAAGCCCTGTTCGGAGAAATCAAGGCCATGTTAGCCAGAGGAGTTATAGAGCCTGTGGCGGTGCCCAGTCTGGGTTTATACTGCAACCTATTTGTGGTCAACAAGCCCACAGGGGGCTTCCAACCTGTGATTGACCTGAATCCTCTGAACCGCATCTCCATCGATCTGAAGCATGCATATTCTCACGTCCTGGCTCTTCAGGATTATCATCATTTCCTGAGATTTGCATTCTCTCAGACAGAGGCTACCAGTTCAAGGCTTCGCATTTCAGCCTCTGCTCTGCCCATGGATCTTCATCATGATCCATTTGCAACATGGTGGCACAAAATTCCACCATCACCTCAACGACTGGCTGATTCATCACCAGAACCCAGTTATCCTCAGCCAGCACCTGATATGTCCTCAACCATGCCAACTGCTTGGGGTTGGTAGTGAACCGGGCATAGTCAGATCTGACTCCAAGCCATCAGTTCACTCACCTTGGAATGGACCTTGACACTGTTCAGACCTAGGTACACCCAGCCCTGAGTTGGGTGGAGAAATTGGAGGGTTATGTGAAGTTGTTCATCAGAGGGCCCACTCAACAAGCTAACAATGTGTTCTGTTTGCTGGACCACTTGTGGAGCCTCACCAACCTCACTTGCCTGGGTTGGCAACGTACAAGTCCCAACACAGTGGTAGTTGAGCGGACCATGCTCAACTCCATAGCGGTTTATTTCTGCTTGTCTCTGACAGTCTATATGATTGCCATTCCACACAACAGCAAGCTTCAGCTGTTTGTGTGCCCTTTTCTGAATCCTGAAGCCTTAGGCATAGCTGCACTGTCATTCCCTTGAAACAACATCATGACAGCCTCCATCTTCCCTCTGACAGCTCTTGTCAGGGACATCCTGTCCAGGCTGAGGAGTCTGTAGTACCTCTGATCCTGGTGGCTCCCTGGTAGCTGAAACAGTCTTTCGTCCTTGACCTTCTGGAGCTATCCATCGATCTTCCTGTGTCCACTGACCTGGAATGTCTTGTCGCAAGTGCGGAGAAACAGGCGACTCAACCATCTCAAACCACAGGTTTTCAATCTCACCACCTGGTGTTTATCTGGCTGGCCTGCTCCAGTAAAGGTTTCTCAGCAGTGGCATCTCAGCGGATCAGCAAGCCTACCCATGCCATCACAAATTCTGTATATTACCAGTTTTGATAGGGGTACCTACCATTTGGTCCATTCAGAGAGGTCTGTTTAGACACCTACATTTTACTGATGTAGATAGTAGTACCTAGCTTAGACATTTCTCTGACTGGGGGAGAACTGGTACTTTCATCAGTTATGGGGAGGCTGTTTTCCTCAATCCCTCAGACAAACATATTCTATGCAGAAGTTAGGAGAGAAATGGTACAATATCTGGTCCCCAGATTGTTTATTCAGTCCAGGAATCAGTATTTACCATTTCTCCCTGAATGTGTGTGCCACCCCGTCCATCCCTGACTGAGCTTTGTTCGTTGAAAAATACAGGGTGTATATCGCCGGATGACTCCAGTTCAGCATCTGTCGTTTTACTCCAGATGTCTAGGAGCTGGATAGGGGTTGCATACTCCTCTAAGAAGAATTTATATCTTCACACAGGTTGTTATTAAGTTGTAATGAAGGCAGTTCTGTCTAGGGATTGCAGGATGTGAAGGAGAAATGGTGAGTACTTATCCCTGGATTCGATAAACAATCTGGGGGGGGGGGGGGGGTTATA
>JAUOBU010498747.1:0-10898 GCA_032360585.1 Nereis procera | reverse complement strand
TTCTCGGCATCAGTTGAAAGAAGATTGATGATTCTTCCTGTGGATGTCGATGCGAAGCCCTCCGTACTGAGTTTCAGAACCTTGTAGCAAGAAATTATCAATGAAATAAGGTATGATCGAATTTTGAAAATTTTCTGCTGACACGTGTATATCCCAACACAACAGCAGAAAAGATGTAAGCAATATTTTGAAAAGTCCTCTAAATGGTAGTGGTATTCTGTTAATTGGGGCTCGATTGATGACAAAACATCAACAGCTTCAAAATATTAGAGCATACTATCATCAACTGTGGTCATGGTGATATACATGGGAGGGAGCATTGGCTAATTCTAATCCAGCATGGACTCCCTGGGTAGATATTCTGGCAACAATCAGATTCAGGGAACATTCGATTAGGTATGATAAAATAAAGAGGGAAGGCACAATCTTTGAACAAAACATCTCTTTGTACACCCCACTCACCTTCTTGTATATTTGACTGGAGGTAGTAGTTCTCACAGACATGCCAACTATATAGAGTGAGTGAATCGACCATGCTCTCATCACTAGGGTGGAAAATGTGATGATAGTCAGAGCAATTATCCACATCCATGCTGAGAGAACGCTCATGTTGTCCACTCCCAGTATATAACCCATCAGCTTACTTATAATGTAAGGCTGTAGCAGCTTTAAGAGATTCTGCAATGTGAACAAAAGTCATTTTCATCTGAATACTTTCCCAGATGTTCAAAGGATATAGAAAACCAGCAACTAACTGACCATTAAACATCCCAAAGCACTCAGCTGATCAACTGATAGGATGGGTATTGGAAGTGACTGGAGTCTTAATCGTGATAAATGTATGTCTACACTTGCTTAGTAATCCAGAATGAAATTGTAAATATCCAGTAATCAGCTCCCTTCATTCGAACATTGAGGAAAATGCAGGCAGGAAATTTGTTGATGCATGCCCATTCTTGCATCACTTAACCCCCACCCCCGGCAGATTGTTTATCTGATATGGGGATGAGTACTTGTCATCTCTCCTTCAAATTCTGCATTCCCCAGGTGTTAACTGCCTCCATTCGAACTTCACCACAAAAACTCTTTGTAATATAGAAATTTCCGATAGGAGAGTGCAACCACCCATCCGACTCCCTGACATCTAGCGTTACGGCTATAGGGCCAAAATGGCGCCACCAAACTAGTTACTCCTTGTATTTTTCAATGAGCCTGACTCAGTTAGGGATGGATGGGAGAGCACCTTGATTTGAAGGAGAGATGGTAAGTACTGATCCCAAGATTGAATAACCATGCTGGGGGGGGGGGATCAGATACTGTACCATCTCTCCTTCAACTTCTGCATTGAATATGACCCGTAGGAGGGATTAAGTAAAAACAACTTCCCCATGACACCAAAATAACAGTTCAATCTCTCTCCCAGCAAGAGTAGATTGTCAATGCTAGGTAAAATACCTAAATTGGAACTGAATAAGAGAACTGATGTCCAAACAGATATCTCTGGATTGACCGAATGGTAGGTACCTGTACCTAATAGGTAGATAAAATAGAATTCTTTTGTTCCAGCTTATAGCCGGGTGATAAGAACAGTTCCGGGTACATGCTACCTAATCGAAAGTATAGTTGATACCCGACCAGGACCAGTTAGTTGGTGGGTAAACATGACACTGAAAGATGAGCTCATCACTCACTAAAGAGAGAGCGAACTCTGCCATGTACAGACCGGAAGGTCATAAAATTAATGAGTATATAGCATGCACACTCAGAGAGAGGGTGCATTGCGGCCTGGACAGCCACGAACTGGCCCAGGGAGTACAGGTCGAAGGGTCGACCATACTGAATAAAAGAAATCATGCCAGGCATTTGGTAACAGCTAAAAACTGGGAAGATAAGCCAGGGCCAGCCAGGATAAAAAATGGTTGGATCTCGCAGAGCAGTCCAAACCCAGAGAGGGCAAGGACCTGAAGCAGAGACCACCTGTGGCCAGGGCAATCTGAAAGGATTGCTTTTGCATGTGGTCTGTCATAGAGGATCCTTCCAGAAGGTACTAAGAACAGCTATCATCAGGAAGGAGAAAGTAATTAAACCTGTTCCCTGAGGTACCTCAACACAAACTGGTTATTCCCAAAAGAAAATTTCTAGTTGATAAGAAATTTCATGATCCTCAAAAGAGGAACCCAGAAGAGATCTCCAAGCACCGAGCCTTTAGCCTGGGCTCAGTACACTGGGCATTGGGCACTTGGACTGAAGGAATGTATCAGAAGCTCCTTGGGTGCCTGTCCCAAGAAATGGTAGTCTGTTGGACGCCTCACAGTGAGTAACTGGTACTCCAGATTGTTGAACCTATGCTGGATATTGGACCTGAGGCCCTAACACTCTGGGCAGGAGGTCCTTGAGCACTGGGCAAGAAGCTCCGGGCTCCAGGTGAGAGAGAACCATCCGAGAAAAGGCAAAAGGGCGTGATGGGTTGTCAAAAGGTCTTAGTAAGAAGTCCTCCCAAGCTTGGCAAGCACAAGACTCACTCAGGAACCTCTTACCTGGTCTTAGAACCCCGTGAGGAACCAGACCAGGTTCTGGACATCTGCTCAAGCCCTGAGGCTGCATCAGACCTCTGTTGGGCAGAAAGAAGAACTAAGGGTCCAAAACTTTACTAGGACAACAGATTAGAACAATTGCCCAAAGAGATTCCCCACCCATAATCGGAATGTTTTGAGGCAAACTACCGAAAATAGCCTGAGGGGCAACCGGACTGAAGCTGCTGGTGGCACCAGGTCATCTAAAGGTGAGCACCATTGGTCTGACAGAACAGAATAAGAGAAGATATCGAAGTTTTAGTTATACTAAACTTATCTTTCTAAACTTTCTACCTCCTGAGGATCAAGAGTACCTGAGATTGTTTGGTGTCTATAACTATTCCCAGGTAAGAAGTCTGGCAGCTGGGAGTTCAAAAAGACTTCATCAGATTCAACATCCAACTTCAGTGAGGTAGAGTAATTCCATCTGAAAGGAGTGGAACTTGGGCCACCAAGGTGCTACCTTCCTGAGGAGCCTGAGAAGGTCCTCTGAATAAGACAGGGGCCCAAGTGGGAACAGTTTGAACTGACAGTGCCCATGGCGTTAGGGTTTTATGAGAAACCCTTAGGGTACTAGATTGTCCTCCTAAGTAATGAATGTTTCAGTTACCTGGAGAGCAAGTGCGATGAGACAGAGAGAATGGAATATGGAAGTCCCAAACTCTTTCTATAGGGCTAATCTTTCCTCTTCTTGAACTAAAGTCTCTGGTTCCTAATAAAGGAGCCTGGGGGACAGTTCGTGGTAATCCACAGGGTTATGAGTAATTACTGAGGATTAGGAGGAGGAAATATAAGCTGAGGCTGAGCCTGAGGAACAGCTCAAGGAGCAAACCTCCTAAGGGGTTCGGGTATGTACCCTACATAGGTCTTTTGCTCCAACTGGTCTCTATGCAACCCTTCAAGTGACCCAAGGGACATCTTCAAGGAAGATGAGACATGATTCTGCTAGGCCATGTGTTCCTAACTGAAACAACCTAGGCCTGAAAGAAAACCTAGCCTAGAGAACCAAGGAGTTCTAGGAGTTTAGCTGTTAAGCTAACTAATGCAGAGATCATATGAACAGCCTTGTCGGTCTTATCCTATGACTGGGGCGCTTAGGCCCCTAAGGTTGTTAAAGGGGCCCAGAGAAGGTCCCTGAGTCATTTCTCTCTGTCCGGGCACGGGCAGGAAAAGGGCACCTCAGGTTGGGCAAGAAGCTTCAAGCCTTGAGCGCTTGAGAAAGAAGGTCAAAGTAGGCTTAATGCCTTGGTGGGTAGAATGAGCCAAGCAGAAGGCATGAAATTCTAAACAGGACTGGCAGGTGTTATTCAAACTCAGTGTAAGAACCTCTGACTGAGTCTTAGGACTCTGTGAGGGTCTATAACTATTCTTAGACATCTGATCTAACCCTGAGGTTGAGCGAGTAGTCTATGTGAAGGGAACTGAGGGAGTAGAGAATTCTAGACTTAACTGGATCGACTGTTAAACATGAACTGACCATGTCCCAAGTGACCCACCATCTTTCCTGCCTGAGTAGATAACACTTTGTAATTCTTCTTGGTGAAGGACCTCAGGGAGGGAGATTTCTCTACCTGAGCAGAATGAGAGAATATCCCAAGATAAAGACTAGTAATATGAACAGTAGTCCCCTGAGACATCTCTGTAAAATGAGAGTTCTCTAGGAACGACCCTCAAAGTTTTCCGGAGAATAGAATATAGGAGAACCTTGAAAAGGCCCCAGAAGTTTTCTCTTGCCTTGGGTACCAGGCCAACAGTGCGGGCCCCTGGGTATGATGCCCCAAGCATCAGGCAAGAAGCTCCGAGCTCTGGGCATGAAGATGAAGTATCTGGAAGGCCAGAGGCATTGATGGTGCCGCTTGAAGGTCTTGTTGGTGTTTCATAGACAGGTATACCAACCCATGACAGGCTTGACAAGTGAGAGACTCATCTCTGGAACCTCTGACTGGGACCTTGGACCCTTGGAACTAGACCCAGTCTTAGACATCTGAGAGAGCTCTGAGGCTCGCACAGAAGTCTTAGGACAGAAGACTAACAGGAGACAACTCGAGAATTAACTGGGCCAACTGTCAGAGCAAGATCTGATGAGGTCCTGAATATCCATCATGTTCGTTCTTGGTCTTACTTTGGCCTGAGGCCAGAGGAGAACTCGTGTAATAATGATTGCTCTTGAACTACCTCTAGGACTGAGGGCAAGACTCATAAGGATTGAGCCTGGCCTATGGTTGTCAGAAGAGCTGAGTCAGTCCCTGAACTTAAACTATCTCCAGGCTAAAGGTGCTGTGCACCAGGGAGAAAGCCCTCAGGTAAGGTGATCTAATGTCCCAGGATAATAGACTAGTAATTATTCATCCTGAGGCACTTCTCTGGTAGATGTGAAACTCGAAATAGAAACCTCTGACTAAGTCTTAGAACACTGAGAGGATCTAAATCCAGTCTTAGACATCTACTCAAACCTTGAGGCTGAACAAGGGGTCTAGAGGTTCTGAGTAAACCACCACCTTTTCTACCTGAGGAAGACAGATCTGTAGGTTTAGTTAGGACGCACTGACTGACTGATAGGACTATTCTGTCAGGCATATCATTCTGTCTGTGTTTGGCAAGCTTAAAGCATGACTCTAACTATCTATCTCTGTTGAGTTTGGTTAGAAGGTAAAGTGCGAGGGTTAACACATTATCCAACTAACTAAAGGGAAAAATTTCCTGACCTAACCTCAAGCATAGGGCAAGGAGATGTCCCCTCTTACCCTGGGCACCAGGCAAGAAGCTCCGGGCACCAGGCAGGTGATACTGGGCTCAGAGTCCGATTGTACAGGGCACCAGGCACCACAGGAGACCGGTCTGGGGAGGCAATTAAGGTCTTTTCCCCAAGCTCCGGGCAAGAAGCACCGGGTCTGGGGAGAAAATCTTCGTCACCGGGCACAGGGCAAGGAGTTCTAAGGAATTAGTGACTCCAGAGGCACTGAGTAAAGGAGGATAATAAGAACATAAGCCTTCTTCCCTCACCTGAGGCTAACTATAGAAAGACCCATTGGATTGCTTGTCATTTCTAAGTGTAAGATTAAGCATCAAGGACCGGGTAATAGTTTATGGGCACTAGGCAAACTTTCTTAGTCAACCTCGGATTAAAAAATAGAAGGAATCTTCTAAGAGGTGGGCAAAGCCTGGTTGCAGGGCAAGGAGCTCCAAGCACCTGGTAACAAGATGGACACAGAACCATGACTAATAGAAGAAACCATCTGGGGCTCTATGACCCTTAAGGCTCAGGTAGAAGTCCTGTGCACCGGGTAATAATCTTAGGGACTGGGCATGAACATCCCGAGGGGTCTTAGGTGCTAGGCAGAGGCTGCATGCATTTCCCATACACTAGGCAGGGAGTTCCCGGTGCCGGGCAGGGAGTTCCGAGCACCAGGCACCGGGCACGGAGTTCCGGGCACCGGGCAGGGAGCTCCAGGCACTGGGCAGCCACATCTGGACACCGGGCACCTGGCAGGGAGCTCCGGGCACTGGGCAGGGAGCTCCAGGCACCGGGCAGCCAGCTCCTGGCACCGGGCACCAGGCAGGGAGCTCCGGGCACCGGCCAAGGATCTTTGGGCACCAGGCACTGGGCAGGAGACCATTAGGAGCCTCTGGCGCCTTCAGGAGTGGCAGGACTATCAGCAGAATTGACATTATCATGCTTGCCACATAGAACTGCCGGGCAAGAACCGGGCACTGGGCACTGGGCATTTAAGCACCAGGCACTGAGCACGGGCAGCTGGGATGGCTGGGGAGCCACCCTGTGCCTTGCACTAAATCTAAGGGGGCCTGCGCCCTGGTGGGGTGCATTGAAACCATGAGCAGAGGCGGTGACTTGTTCGCATGCTGCACAGTCCTATGCTGGCAAGCACAAGGCTCGCCTGAGACTCCTCAGATTTAGTCCTGTCAACCAACAGGGAGGGAAAATATTACTTAGTCAGCAAGGACATCAGCATTGGTTCTAAGAGTATAACAGAAGTCCTTTATTTAGGCAGAAAAAGAAACTGTCTGAGGGGGAGAGGAGCTGAACCTCAGGATTCTTAGGCTTAGTCTGTGAACCCCTCAAAGAGGAACAGGACCGGTTCTAGGACCGAAACAGAAGTCCTCTAGGGAAGCTGAGGTACCAACCACCTCATACCCTTTCTGTAAGAAAATACATGTACAAAAAGCAAACCTCAGAAGAAGCTTATATTTCTTTATTGATATCTCCTGAGGAATTGTAAGTATTTCGTAAAAGTAGGAGAAAATCGAATCATAAGATCTCAAAATGTCACAATATACAATTAATTCTTTATTCAAGTCAATGTATAGTTGGACAAAAAAGGATGATTGTTATAGGGCTGAAATACTCGAATTAAGCCCTGCAGTACACGGTGAAAAACCGAATTGTATATGCTAAGCTGGAGACATGGATACGTAACAGGGAGTGAAGTCTTAATCGGAATACACACGGCAACCCCAGCAGACCAGAGCAGGATGCACAAGCTACATGAAATTAGGGGCCCCCGGTGAGCTAAATAATTAAATTCTGCGTAAGTTGCACCCGCAAGGCACATGAGGGAAATTAAAGCTGAATTAAGTAAGAACAGATCTCAATTAACAAGACCTAAGACCGAACCAGGTGAGAATCAACACATAAAATGGCAAGAACAGGCACAATAAGGGGAAAGACAGCTTTATTCACATGGATTATATTGATGGTTGACAGAGTCGCGACGAAAACAGGTCGATGGAGATTAAAACTAGGGCAAGACTCAGAACCAACATGAGGGCTAATAATCTAGGGCATGTGGTGCATGATCAGGGGTGCAACTAATTCACACAAAATGGACCGTATTTTGGGTAGAAACTCAATGTGGACCGCGTAAGAAGATCACTGACCATGGAATACACAATTTATCTACACTGAAAAGCAATACAACACCAAGTACATTCATGAAAAACACAGATAAAAGGTCACCCCGAAGGGGGGCCCTATCATTTCACAGCACTGCATAAGGCACAAAGTGTGAACAAACAGCAGCTAATACAATTCTGATGGTCCTAAGCTAAACTAGCTGAGCTGAAAAGTAATCCTGACACTCCTGCTTCAGGGGATGCACCTTTATAACGTACCAAACCCTTCTGGAAGCACTATATCGAAGCACTAGATCTTAGTAAAGCACTAGGTGCAACCGAAAAGGTTGGGGCGACTTATATCAACTGCAAACGCAATAAATACAAGGAGCCTGGTATTCAACAACTCATGAACATGCGAAAAAATATGACGAGATACTCCACTGGTGGTGCTGCATTGACATATTGGACTTTCCACCAGATGTCAGGGAGTCGGATGGGTGGTGGCACTCCTCTAATGGAAAATCTTATACTTTCCAAAAGAGGTTTTTGTAGTGAAGTTTCGATGGGAGTGGTTAACGCCTGGGGTATGCAGAATTCGCGGGAGAGATAGTACAGTATCTGATCTCATGATTCAGACGTCCAGACTCAGGCCCTCATTGCGGCCATGAGGGCTGAGATTGCCGATCTCAAGGAGAAGGTGAAAGCTTCCCATGAGAGTAACGATATACCCTCCCATGAGGACGTGGCATCTGGGGGTGAGGAGGAAAAGGTTTGTGGCAGAAACCCTGCCCGAATACATGCCACAACCTGACCCTGAGTCCTTTGTGACTCATGGTCTTGCCTTAGCCTCCTTGGATGCCTCATTCGAGGAGGAAAGGAGAACCAGACAAATAGAGTCTCTGCTCAAAACTGCACTCCCTTTGTACCCCCTTATGGGGGGCATCCAGAACTATCTGGATAGACACCTTCAGGGAGTGGAGACTCCTAAACCATTATTCATTGTGGATAAACCACCTAAGGAGTTCTCCCTCCCTAGGTTATTCAAGAGAGAAGCAGAGAAATTTTTCAGGACTTCCACTCCAAAAATCTACAGTTGCTCCTCAGGGAGGTATCAGGTTCGGGCCTCAAAAGATAGATCCAAGGACTATCTAATTCCCCCCCCCCCCCCATTCCAGACAGGGACCCTGCCTTGAAAAGACAATCAAAAGAGGCCATCAAGGTGGGTCTCCATGCCATAGAGCACGCCTCGAGTATTGCCCAGAAGGTGATGGGCAATATGGAGCTGGCCCGCAGGTCATCAGCTCTGAAAGCTATCCCCTTCGACTCTGAGACAAGGGTAGAACTCCGCTCTCTCCCCCTAAGGAATGAAGACCTTTTTGCAGGGAAGCTTGAGGAGGCTTCCATCCAAGCCCTTGAGTGTGTGAAGAGGCATAGAGAACTCGAAGCAGACTTTGGTGCCTCCTCAGGCAAGAAGAGCTAGAAAAGCTAACCCTCTGGAGAAGTCTAAGGAGTCTCGGGGTAAAGGGCGTGGTCGAGGCGGCTTTGGAAGGCGCAAGGGTTGTGGCACTCCCAGAAATTTTCAACCCTAACCTGCCCCTCAGGTAGGAAACCCACCAGCCCCTCAGGCAAAGCCCCTGAAAGGCAAATGCAAGTCCAACAAAGAGACAAGTCAGCCCTAGGGGCACGGGCACTGCCTACCCTCCTTTGGTAGGAGCTCGGTAGTTAAACTTCCTCCCTCAGTGGAGAAGCCTGACTTCAAACAGGTTTGTTTCAAACATCATCCGGGAAGGGATCTCCCTGTCATTTTGCGAGCAGCCTCCCCTCTCTCTAAGTTCCCAAAAGAGAGGCACTGCTCACAGAAATCGAAGCAATGCTAACCAAAGGTGCAATAGAACCCATGCAAGCTCAAACTCTGGGCTTCTATTGCAACCTATTTTTGGTAGCAAAGCTAACAGGGGGTTTCGACCTGTGATCAACCTGAAGGCCTTGATTCTCCTGATGTACAATCAGAAATTCAAAATGGAGACTTCAAGGTCTATAGTGAAGTAAGTAACCTCAGGGGATTGGACTGTGTCGATAGACCTCAAGGACAGCTATTTTCACGTCTCAATCCATCCAGACTATTGTCACAACCTAAGGTTTGCAACCTCTCAAACAGAGGCCTTCCAATTCAAGGCTCTGCCTTTCGGTCTCTGTTCAGCTCCAAGGATTTTTACAATGATCCTCAAGGAGGTAGCGCAGCACTTACATCAGTGCGGTATCAAATTTCATCACTACCTGGATGACTGGCTAATCCGACATCAGGACCCAGTCATCCTGAGACAACACCTGACCTACATCCTCAACCTCTCCAATCGCCTAGGCTGGGTGGTGAACCTGGTGAAATCAGATCTGATTCCCAGTTGCCAGTTCACCTATATGGACTTCGACACAGACTCATCGTCTGTGCGTCCATCCCTCAGGTGGCTGGAGACACTAGAAGGATGTGTCAGGTTATTCACAAGAAGACCAACTCAACCAGCTCGCGCCGTCCTTCGTTTGCTAGGACATATGATGAGCATGTCAGATCTAACTCATCTGGGTTGATTGCACACAAGGCCCCTTCAGTTCTGCCTGTTGGGCCAGTGGCATCCGCGTTGCAACAGCCTAGAGCAACTCGTAGTCATAGATGAAGTTGCTCTACAGGACCTTCAGTGGTGGTGCTCCAGAGAAAACACTCTTCGGGGAGTCCCACTAAGACCACCAGAGCCGACTGTCACTCTGATGACATATACCTCCTTGCAAGGATGGGGAGCCTACCTCACAGTAGGCGAGACACACAGTCAGTTGTCAGGAGCATGGCCTTCCATCGATACGGGCCACTCAATAAACTCCCTGGAGCTGGAGACGGTACTCTTTGCGATCCAGGGGTTTTCAAGTATGCCCCGAGACCAAGTGGCCTTGATCCTTCTTTGACAATGCCATGGCTGTGTCTTACCTGTCCAAGCAGGGGGGCACTCATTTGGCCCTTTTATGTGGTCTGACCTGGCAGGTATTCTCCCAGGTGACTTCTCTGAAGATGACTCTGAGAGTCCACCACATTCCTGGCAAGAGGAACATCACATGCAGAACCGATCCAGACAGAGTGGGACCTAGATCAGTCACTGTTCAACACCATCATGGCCCATTTCAATCTGTCTCCGAGAGTAGATCTCATGGCCACACCACACAACAGCAAGCTTCTGGTGTTTGTGTGACCCTCCCCAGACCCCAAAGCTCTGGGGGTAGATGCGCTGTCATTCCCTTGGGACAATCTCATGGCAGCGTACATCTTCCCCCCTACAGCACTCATCAGAGATGTTCTGATGAAGCTGAGAGGTCTGGACTTTGATCCTGATAGCCCCATGGTCTTGGTTCCCAGACCCCCAGGAGCTGTCAGTAGATCTTCCGGTTGAGGTACTACTGACCAAGAATGCCTTGTCTCAGATGGTA
>JAUOBU010497636.1:0-10900 GCA_032360585.1 Nereis procera | reverse complement strand
CACACCCATCTTCACCTTATAGCAGTGTCAATCCCGTGAGTGTATGTGTGTGAGAATGACAGATGCTGACCAAGTCTCTGCGTCTGTACTATTTATGGCTGTGTTTGTCACGGGAAAACACCCAGCAGCGTGGGAATCAACGTGTATCAGCACGCAATACACAACGTTGCCTGGCGTCGTGCGGACGTCCAGGCGGCGTCATGCATCAGGCATGGAAGACATTGTCTTCCATAAGCATTCTATATCCAGATGGTCCTCCGCTATGAATCACGTGGCCAGCATTGTATCAGCAGATGATGTGCAGTCAAACCCGTCTGCGAAGGTCATGCCTGGTCACTAATGTAAAAAAGTGATCTCTGTGTGCAAGAGGTGGTTATATAGAAAGACAATTCATCGTGAACGCACTAGATCAGTTCCATCTTTGAGTGACTTCTGTAGGCAGTTGACATTCGTATGGAGGTTGTTCGTTCAGCATATTTGACTCTACTGTAGCCAATACCAAATGCTGCCCATTTGTTGAATTCTCATGATGCCAAATGATGTCTACTTGCTGAATTCATAGGATGCCAAATGATGCCCATCTTAAAAGTGAACATGATGCAAAGTTGCATCGAAGTTTATCCATCACCTTGAGTCCCAGAGTTATTGAATTCAAGTTGATGGATCTACCTTTGCGCAAAGTCTCGTATAAACCGTGAGGGCTTCGGGGTCCTATTCATACAGCAGATGTGCCTCCTTCAACATTCTATGCAGAAAATGGTTATCATGTCCATCCATTCGGAGAAAGACGGGATCCGATTACATTTTCAGTTATGATCATTCCTCATTGTTTGTTTTAAGAATTGGGCCTTGATGATTATTAAGAATACGTTCGACCTCACTTCGCGATCTTCACCACTCTATATATCCAAACATCCGATTGAATTTGCAGGATTTCAAGCCTTGCCTCACAGATCGGGTATGTGGTTCAGGCCGGGTACATGCCCATACGCTACAAGCTAGTTGTTGATCGCTCCCTCATTAGTTATTTGATAGGACAAATTGTTTTGCTTATGTTTCGAACCGGCGTTCGCCAGTGAGCTGGGAGTTGACGAAATTCCCGCATGGCCAGATCATATTCCCCGCTACAGTATATCTTTCGGACGATGAGGAAGCCTTTCGATCGGACATGAAAGGCACAATTTTCATGGGTGGTTCCGAAGTTATTGCGATGAAAGTGTGGTGTTGTACGTTAATTACATCGAGACTAATTGGCTACGGAGAGAAGTTTAACATCATCACGCCTCACACACCTCCTCCTCAGCATCTACATGAATGTCGATAATTGAATCGCAGCCCTTGGAGACGATCAATGATGGAGGCGAACAACTTTCCATCCCTGGGCTGATTTCTGCTGATTCTCGCATCTCGCCAGCTTATTTGACCCTCAAAACCTCGCCAGATATCGGGGATACAACGGAACCCTTCCTCTTTATGAAGAAAGCTCCTAAAGACGTATACACTGCTTCACTCACACCTGCAAGATATCGCGTCTCTTCATGCAAAAACATTGCTTAACCCTTTCTGATCCAAATCCCAAATCATCATAGATTACTGTGTCTTCCATGTCCTATTGGAAGGCGTCTGATGTTCCGATTTGAATGTAAACCGAAAGTACAATAATGAATAAGATCTGACCATGTTGCAATTTTATCGAATCACAGCTCACGGTAGTGAGCTGTGAATCGCTGAAATAGCCACATGGATATAAATTACCGAATACTTTCACTATATAAAAGTGTTCAAGAAATGACAAAGAATCCAAGTCCTTAGTGTAATTCTGATCAGTAGTCGATGAGTCTATCTTCGCTGATTTTTACTTTACTGTGGCTGGTTTCGTGCAAACCGTTGCATGTTTTGCAAGAAATTTCATAGAATACTGAACATCCCTCACAGAACAGTGTAGCCGCACAAAGGTCCATGACTTGTGATGTGTATATTGATCAAACTTTCACACAGAAGGCATCACTAGGTCTGATAGCAACCCCTGCAACATCCATTCGTGGCATATTTTCAGACTTCCCCTGTATACACTAGCATACATGGCACTGAAATGTTCATTGAAACACTACCTGGTAATAATGAGTGGTAACACATCAGGTTTACTATCATGTCTGGGGGTTAGATATAAAACCTACACGGACCTCATTGGCAGCAACCGAGGATATTGTGAGGGGCTTCATGAAATACTGAACATTTCTAAAAAGAAAACAATGAGAATGAAAAGTATCAACGACATGTGCTGTCTATATAATTGAGACCTGTGCGAGATGGCATCGCCAGGTCCGTGAGCAAATGTGATCCGACTTCCGGCAACATTCATCTTCCATTAAATGCAGCACATTTTTTAAGAAAATGCTTGTTTTGAATAGCTCCTTTCAGTCAACTTAGCCTGGCCCACTGCGATGGTGATGATGTATGCTCAGATACTACATCGGCATTATCCATGCGGTCTGGTCCCCTTCATTCACACTTTTACTACTGCATCAACCCCCACTCATGTGGCTACTTCATCAATTCACAGCTCACGCCAGTCACATTCTTCACTAAAGTTTGTTTCTTATTACATTCGAATGGGACTGTCAGAAGCCATTCGATTTGAATCGCGATAAAACAGTTGGGATGATGTAGTAGTCTCATCAATATATATGGAATGAATATAAATGTTTGTCAGTCCCAACGCATTTGTGGAAGCAATCCTCTTCAGGCACCACATATTCAATTGCGAAGCTGGTTTGTTGGGTGGCAATGATATGAACCATGGCATTAGGCATTCCAAAAAATGTATAGCCAGACGTCAGAGTGACGTCATCTGAGGGAGGCCGCAGAGGTTAATTGGTGCAACATTACTCCCATCAACAAACCACTTGAGCAATCCGACAAATGAGACTGGAAGCCAGTTAACCTTCTCACTACTTCATCAGTTACCATTCATGTGGCTATTTCATCAATTCACGGCTCACCAGCGTGAGCTGTGAATTGCCGAAATGGCCGCCTGGCCAAATCTATCACCTACAATACTTTGGCTTCTGTTTCATTCAAATCTATTAGAAGCCTCCCAATCGGACTTGAAGTACCAAGGATAATTTCGGCTTATAGTAATGAGAAGGTCAGTTTAACCACGGCATTTGGTTGATGCCCTCTTGTGTTTCAACTTTAAGTGGCATCAGTGTGATTCCTTCGCTTATATGATGTAACCAACAGAATATCCCATGTGAACAGTTCCAAAACTAACTACTTAGAATAAAGTAATTATGATGATAATTGACTTGAATTACATTGGATATAATACAAATTCTTCTTGGAAGCTATTGTCGATGGTGGTTTAATAACAATCAATTAATATACTTCACCTTCTGTAGACTGCATTCATCAGATTTTGAAAAAAAGGCACATTTTAATCCCTGTTAGATAACTCATCATAGTTTGGGCTTTACTTAAACCATTCTTCTTGACATATATCCCTACATACGACGACCATCGTGTCACTATAGCCGATGCTTCTATTGATGTGGGTGTCGCTTTAGTTATTTTCTCCATTGTCGGTTATCAGCGTAACTCACCAATATTATTTTCGAACAGATGGTTTTGAACCCACCTCGCTGATGAAATAGATTGGGCTTTTTGGCAAGGTAAATCCACAGATTTTTTTGTGAAAGAAAAGTTGCAGAAGATTAAACCAGGCTTGCATATCAAATGCACTTTCACCCCGTTTTAAACCGTTGACTATTACATCGCTTTCCATCCATGTGGTTATGTGAATGAATAACTGCTCACGCTAATGAACTTCGTATGATGAAAAAACCACATGGCCAGATGTCATTTTAATTTCATACAAATTCGTCCATTAGAAGCCTGCTAATTGGACATGAAAGACACATTATCTCAGCGTGATTCGAGAGTTGGAGTGGTGAATGGGTAGATTGGTCCCAATGAAACCCTGTCACATGCTAATTGTAATTTTGAAGGAAGAACGTGGCTTCGTCACGTTCGCTGTTCTATTAACCCTGTCAATACTACATCCATTCCCATCCGTGTGCCTATTTCATCAATTCACAGCTCACTACTGCGAGCTGTGAAATAATGAAATAGGCACACGGACAGATCTTATTCCTCACTAGTCTGCTGTAAATTCCATTCAGATTGGACCATTAGAGACCTATCAGACTTGAAAGAGACACTATCCACAAGTGTTTTGGGAGTAACAGCAATGTAAGGGTCAAAGTCTGGATCCGACCACCGAACCGATAGGACGGGTCCTCATTGTTTCTGGGTATATATGTTGTATGATTTCACTGGCACCAGATCAGAACAGACCTACAGTTCACATTCAGGTGAATGATTGCTTCTGGGCATCCTACCATTCGCTGGCTCTAGACACCAGCAGATGTACATGTCACATTGAGGAGACTGACTTCCGCTGGGAGTCTGACCATTCGTTGGCACTAGACCAGAACAGATGTACATGACACATTGAGGTGACTGATTGCCTCCAGGCATCTGACCATTCATTGGCACTAGATCAGAACAGATGTACATGACACATTGAGGTGACTGACTGCCTACAGGCATCCGACCATTTGCTGGCACTAGACCAAAGCGGATGTACGTGACACATTCAGGTGACTGACTGCCGCTGGGAATCTGACCAATCGCTGGCTCTTAACTCTATCAACTTTCACTGGCATCAAACCAGAACAGACCTACATATCACATTTAGGTAAATGATTATTTCTGGGCATCGAACCATTCGCTGGGTCTAGACTAGAACAGCTGTACAAGGCACATTGAGGTCACTGATTGTCTCTGGGCATCTGGCCATTTGTTGGCACTCGACCAGAACAGATGTGCATGACACATTGAGGTGACTGACTGCCTTCGGGAATCTGAACATTCGTTTGCACAAGACCAGAAGCCATGGAGTTTCATTTTAACTTGATAACAGATCCTGAATACTCTCATAACCTCGGGGCTTTATGAGTATGTCATGGACATGATGATTGTGGCAAGTGTGGTCGATATATCTACCATGTACACTACATCATTGATCGGGATTCCTATCAACCGGACTTTTTAGGCTGAGGAATATCGTTGCAACATATATAAGATTACTCTCACTCAGTTATTGCTTTCACTACTTCATTAGTGTTCATCCATTTCGCTCCTCCATCAATTCACAGCTCACGCTGGTGAAATATCATTCAAAATAACATTTTAGTTTTTGATTCATTCGAACCAGACCATTAGAAGCCTTCGAATTGGACTTTGAAGACTTGATATCCAAGGGTGATTTTGGAGTCAGAGTGGTTAAACGGTTAACATAATGAACTGCATGCACGCGTATGTACGTGTGTTCGACATCTGAAGTTATTGAAATTCTACATGAATGATTGCCATACGTCCATCAAAGGATGAAGATGTCTGCGGCTGCTAAATTCATATTGGTAATAGGGAAAGGAGCGATATGGTGAAAAAAACTTTAATTCAATTTTGATTTATCAATCTAGCAACATTGAGCAAAGACATCGAGTTCTTCTTAGATATGTGCATCATCACACCAAATCTCGCGTGACAAAACAGCATCAAACGTGAATACTTACAGATTAGTTGATTAGCTGGGTGAAAGTGACGGGGGGGGGGGGTCCATGAAGACGAAAAGAAAAAAGGTCGAGCATCATTGGCACTTGAAGTTTAGATGTCGTGATTCAATGACATTTGATTAGAAGCCATCCCTCTCAGTTGTAGTTGTTATAGCCGCACTACACTGTAATGATTATATCCGACCATTGCTCAAACAGAACCTGAAACTGCGTTTCGCAATGAGAAGCAAATTCACAGAACAAGTGAAGTTCTCCGTTGAATACCAGTTCAACATTGAGAAAGCGTTCGTATAATGAACAATCGTATATACTTAAAATCGGCATCACTAAATATATCAATGTATCCACATATTAGAAGTGACAGATGGCGGTCTTGTCCAAGTGACGTAACATGGCCTGTTTCTGCTCTATTTATAGGTGGGGTTGCCTCGGGCCCACCAGAAGCCTTGTCTGGTGTGAAATACGGCACATGTTGTCAGGTAATACTAGCGAGATGATCCATCAGCCTTCGCCACGTTGCCAGGTAGTTCAGCGTGTAATGCCATTAGTTGACTCACACATCATCTTGTGACAAAAATGGACCTGCGAAGTCCGTCTATCCCGTCCTAACACCATATGATGCACTGTGACATCAGAAATGAGGTATATGGCATGCTGTGATAAGTTCAACGAATGAACAGGGTCGAATATATTTTATTCGAAAATGAATCATTCATTCCTTCATTCAATGAATGCTGGCCTGGCTCGAAGTGTTGTGTTTCTTGAGGTTTGACGTATTGACGAATATATCCAGCTAGAAATCGGGGCCATAAATGCACCCATAGAAAATACTTTCCATGCATTCAGTGATAAGATCATTCTTTCAGGCAGCTAGAGTACCGTGCCCGACCTGAATTGGGCCTAGATGCTGCAAGTTGCTTGGAATGATGCTCATGTTTCTCTTTGTAATAGGTTATGCAGTTTGAAAGTATGCTGACTGCCCGACTTGTTTTGGGTATGACACTCGTCATCTTTGGGAATGACGAGAAGAAGTCAACATGCTGAGATTTCTATGGTGTGAAGAGATCCCCTGAACTCCAGCTGAGCAGTGTTCTTTATTCTGGTAGCAAATACAGGCCTTGGATCAACTAGAGCATGTATGTAGAACAAGCTGGCAATTCCCTCCTTCCATAAAACTAACCCTTCAACCACCTTTCGATATTGTGTCTTTCAGGTCCATTTGGAAGGCATTTGATAGTGCGACTGGAATGAATTGATTATCAAGCTGTAGCAGGGTATAAGATCAGCCCATGTTGTTATGTGATCGATTCATAGCTCACTAATTAACTTGTTGGAATAACCACATGGATCGGGACTGAGAAAGTAGTGAAAGGGCTAAAGCCAGAGAATGCATCTCAAGGCGTGGACCGAAGAGGCCGAACTCGATTCAGAATGAAGCCAGGCAAATTGATGACCGGAATTCCTCCAATTCAAATGACAAGATTTACTTTTCAATTAATCGGATAATTCATCCTGTGTCATTATTTTTTGGGTGCACTAGATTGATCATATATGTCATTGGCGCAATATACCGAATGAACGCTACTGCTCAATTAACTACGCTAGTTCTATTTCCACGGGTAATAGGCTGATCTCGGAGTTTGATTTGAGATGTGATATTGAGATGAGCCTCCAGTATTTCAGACCCATATAGGTTGATTACCACTCTTATCTACAGTATCTGTCAAATGGCAAATACTTATATGGTTCGATATATGTGTTTGCGACTCCCGCTTGAGTCAGACAGCCATGGAACTTTTGCATATTCTAAATGGAAATAGGGCCAGATAAAAAACCTATACCAAAGACGGTCGATGCATTCAGAAACAAGATCAAGTTGTCGACAATTTATTCAACATGGAAATTGTTCATTCGCCATTTCATCGGATGCTGGTTCTGAAGTGCTGTATCTATCCTACCTGGGGCCAGATGCTGAGGCCTGAAAAGGGTTCATGCATGGTTTGACTTATAACTCAGGAGAATGCAACCATTGAGACATCGGCCAAAATAAAGAATCCAGAGAAAAGTATGATGCATACAGTAATCACGAGTGGTCAACAAATCAGATGAATTTCGATTTCATTCATTCATTCATTCATTCATTCCTTAGTTCATCCATTGAATCCTGTCATATTCAGTGTACATCAATAATACACAATCCGGCGATTATCACTCGAGCAATAGCTAGACACTGCTTAGTGATTGCAAAATTATCGGTACCACATCATTATAAATGGTACATACTGGTGATATTCATGGCCTTATCTGCACGTCAATCGAGAGGCGATGTTGTCATGGTGATACCCTGTTCAATTAAGGGCGACCATTTTCCGTCTGAAGCCTAATCTGACACCCATGGAGACGAGTTGTGTGAGATATTTCCTACTGTTGATCAGACTCAAGTTTGGGTGTCCGTATAATTTAAGATAGACAACAATCTGTCGTGTATCGATTGTGATCAGGAATATTGATAGAAATGACGGCAGTCAGTCTAATAGCCTTTTGAAGATATATGGCTGGATCCGGCATAGGTTTTTATTTAAAATACCACACAAACGGTTATACAATATGGTTTTGTTGGCTGCATTTGGGTAAATTGTCTCCTCACCATGTATTGTGAAACACAGCGAACATAAGAGGATGCATCATCATCATCATCATTATGGCCATGTTGTCATAGAAGAACACTCAGCAGTGGGATATTTACTGAACTTTCGCATGCAATACCACGACGACAATACATCAGAAGAGAATTACAAACAAGCAATGATTTTTATTTAACCTCTACCTCTCATTTCAGATAGCACATATACTTATGCATTTGTCCTTGAAAATATGTCAAACCTGTATGTCATGTCTGGATATGAACCAATAACCCTTTCACTACTCCACCAATTTCTATCAAGGTGGATAGTTCATCAATTGACAGCTCACGCTAGTGAGACAGCCACATGGCCAAATCTCATTCTCTACTACAGTTTTGCTTCTCATTTCATTTAAATCATACCACTGGAGGCCTTTCAGTTGGACCTGAAAGACACAAGACCTTTCGGTGATAGGATCGAAAGGGTTAGGAATGCATCGCTGTGCTTTAACATTTCAGGAGAAGAAGACAAGTAGCGATCTTCACCTCTCATTTCCCATCTTGTCTATTTGAGAGGAGAACCTTTCCGGAATAATAGTAGAAAATTTCATCAATTTACAGCTCACGTCAGTGAGCTGTGAATTGACGAAATGGCCACATGCGAGATCTCATGTTCTATTATACTCCAGTTTTTGCTTCATTCAAGAAGGCCGACGCGAAGTTTCCAAAATATACAATATCCAAGGGAGATTTGGGGGTTATACTAAAGAGAAAGGGTAACTTTTCATGATGTCGATCCGAATTCCTTAGGAATTCCCGGTATTCCGGGTTGGGATTCGATGTATCTTCAGTATTACATGGTGACACATGCCCATACTATAGTGATTGGCCCTACTTTCTCACAAAAAAATGAAGTAGAGAATAAGGATCTGCTCAGGCGGCTCACTCATCAATCTCCAGCTCACATGCATGAGCTGTGAATTGAAGAAATAGCCGAATGGATGGAAATCGATGAAGTAGTAAGAAAACCACAGAAGATGAAAGAAGCCATCTACATCCGGCAACATGAACTAGTGATGAATGGCATCCATGGAAACCAGCTGCCACTCATTTACAATCACCTCATTTCTCTGTCATGGCAGCTCCTGTTGATCATTTATATGTCCATGGCCACATCACTGATACAAACGTCGTTCCAAAACATGACCGATGATTAAAACCACTCGTTTCTGAGGAGTGGTGAATAATACTCTTGAATGGATCAGAGGATTCTCACACCACAAGGTACATTGATTCAGCTTATGCCATTTACACCCCAATAATGAGAGTCGCTCTATACTCTGTCCACCTTCTTCGTTAGGTTAGTAACCCGCTTGAAGGTATATCTTTTAGATTGGGAACCGATTATCAATTCTGTGATCATCGAAACTACTAGAGACTTGCTAGTGAATCGATCAATTAGTGAATCAATCGAATAGTGAATAAATTCAATTGCTCCAAACGGATCTGATCATTTCATGCCGATATTTTAACTCTAAGAAGCCCTCTTTAAAACAGGTTTGGCTACATTTATTACATATGTGATAAAAGAAGGCGAACGTCCAGGCACGCCTTTGTCGACATGAATCGGTGTTGGGTGATCCGTATTAGCGGGTCACCCGAGCTTATTTATGACACAAGCGTTGCCAGGGTCTTCCCACTAGATGGCATCACATAGAGTAAAGATAAGAATAAGATTACGAAGGAAGATCCTTGGGGGCCTCATGAAGCGGGGATGATGATCTTCCATTACCCCAAGAACCAAAAGAAAGAGCGGCCAAGGTGAAGGTCGAATCCCTTGGTCAAGTGCTCCGGGAGGAGGGGACGGACCCCCTGGTCGTTCACCTGTCTCTTGGAGCATTGACCGAAACGGGTATTACTCTATAGTGACCTTCGCCTTGGGCATGTATTTCAGGTTTGTGTCCTTCACATTGGAATAGGTTTTCATGTCGTGAACTGCGATGCAATAACGCCCCCCTTATCTTCGGCTTTCGTTGATGAGCACTCGGCACACTGATAGGAACCAAGCTAAAATGTATCAAGGTGGGACGGCGGCTGCGGCTCATAAGAAGGTACCAAAGTCTTGCCAGCCTACTCTTTGGCTCGTTGATATCCGAGCTATGAACATCGATACGCCTGCAGCTGGGCTGCCGTTCCACCTTACATTGTTAGATGTACTAATAATGTGAGTGTGGAATAAATCCTCTGGTCAACTACATCTTCATTGTTAATCTTTACTCACAGCTGCGAGCCAGGAAGATCCCTCACCCGGTTGGAGCCACCTCTTCACTACAAGCGAATTCCTCTTCATGTATGATCATCTGGGCTAGCCCCTAGAGACTAACTCATGATCAAGAGTTATCTCTCACCCCAGCATTCAACCTACATGCCCAAATAACGATCATACATATTCACATGCACTCACTCAAAGACTCATAATCAAGGATATTGACAAATGTAAAAGATAATGAAAAAAAAAGGGAGGATGGCGATGATGAATGAAAAAATTAAGACGTGAATGAATGAAGAAATTTGATAGAAGAATAAATAAACAAAGAAATCTAATCAATTGTGCTAGAGAACTTACGGGACAAGACTA
>JAUOBU010496525.1:0-10908 GCA_032360585.1 Nereis procera | reverse complement strand
TTCTTGGCTCGCATGAGGGCTTGCGTAGAGGCTTTCTCTAGCTTGGCCCCAAAGAGCTCCTCGTGTCCTAAGGGGAGACATCTTAGCTGGCTCTTTGTCTTGGCACCGAAGGGGAGTTGCATCAGTCCTAAGGACCTCCTTGACAATTCCATGTTGCCCACCACTTTTTGGTCATTGAAGGATGGGTGCTCTATTGCCCTCCGTCCCACCTTTATTGCCTCTCTGGCCTTGATTCTAAGAGAGGGATTGTCTGACTCTTGATCTGCTGTGGACCAGTCTGCGGCCAGCGCATAGTCAACATATGATAACACAGAGAGCTATTTTCTAAGCATAATTTCTTAAAGAGAGGCCTTGAGGGACGACGGTGTCGATTGTGCAAAAAGATAGAAGTCCTTGTCTGGGACAGGGGGGACGATAAGGTAGGACTTGGAGCAATTTTGGCTAGCCCGGACTTGGTACTTTAAGGTATTACAACCGTATACTGGTGGGGCTGCCTGTCGAAACATCCTGTCTAATTCACCTCTGGAGGACCAAGCGAGGTTAAACTCTTCAAGTGATTCTTCCAGGGAACAGAGGGGGTTAGGGAGCTTGCACCCCTGGAGAAATAGGTTCAGGTGAGACTGGCACAGGGGCCCTAGTGGCAGACCCGAAATCCTCAGCAGAAGTGTACCTCGTACTGGGAGTCCCAGGTAAGACAGGCACAGGGTCTGCCTCAGTCCTCTCTCAGTGGACTCCATGCATCTCCTCCAGGGGAGGAATGAAGCCCTGCCTAGCCGACACTCCATGTGTCTCCCTCTTCTGCCCAGAAGGAAGAATGGAGTCAGGCTTGGGCACTGAGGACTTGGGAGCAGGACGAGAATCCTGTCCCAAAATCCTCAGGGGTGGTGTTTTACCAGGGAAAAAACTCCACCAGAGAGAGGAACTGGGGCCACTAACCTAGGTTTGAATTGTCTTCCAAACATTGGTCTGAAGGAAGGGCCAGATTCAATCGATGTAACTGATAGGGCCCTCCCTCTGCTTGACCTGATCGTGATAGAGCTCTTGCCTCCTGGGGCAGAGAGCAAAGACTTAGCCTCTGGGGAGTGTTTTACCTTTTCGGTACGTGCCTGAGGGGCGGCATGAACTGTGAGGGGAGATCTACCAATTTTCTGGGGAGGTGATACTGATCCCTTCAGTGGAGAGATGACGACCTTGGGGAAGGATGAACTTTTGGCATAGGGCCTAGACTCATACGTCCTCCTCTTAAGGAAGGAAGTCCATTCTGCATCAGTCCATGCTGTGCATATGCTGCTAAAAGTGCCTGGTTGATCCACCTTAGGTGGGGTGCAGGTACGGCATGCTCGGCACGAAGGATGTGTGTCCTAGGATAACGTGAAGTGATCACATTTTGCTCTGGAACTCATGTTTGACTTGTATGGAGTATAAACTATGTGGAAAAATTGAATATAGACAAAAGGCAGTTACCGTCAGACAAAATAAACAGGTTGTGGGTGAAACTGGCAGAAGAAATCTCAATTAAGGGGGTTGCACATGTTTCTGCATTAATTTAAGACTGGGATGCACCCGCAAGATACATGAGGGAGGCACAAAGCACCTAGGCTAGTTAATTCGGTCTCAATTAATGAGATCCATGACCGAGCGCAATCAAAAATCCATCTCTTATGAGCAGAGTCAGTACCAGTACACAGATTAAGCTTTATTATACAAACTGGTGATGAAACTGACCGGCTGAATACATACACAAATCAACAGTACAAATCTCAACTGAGAGCAACACAAGACAAATGGGAAGCACATGAGGGGCTAATCAACTCAATTATGGTAAATACATCAAGGTGCAACCATTAAGTACAATAAGCTCACGAGAGCCAGGCAAATGCGTAGAGAAGGATGTGGACCATGTAGAACTAAGGTAAGAGTTTATGGTGAGACACAGACAAACAGTCAAGAAGCAGTACCTTATGAAAATTACAGATTCGCAAGGAGCCATTTCAGAGTATGCCAATGCAACATCAACTACAAGGCGATCACATCAGACCATGTCTCACCCTAACTCAACAATAACCAAGCTGCAAAACAATCCCGACACTTATTCCTCAGGGAGTGCCCCTTGATAACGCACTACACCCTGAGGGATGAGGGCCTAGGAGGCACCTTCCATCAGGAAAGACTCCCCAGGAGCTATGCAGTATGGAGGGCTGGGCCCGCACTACAGCTACTGATCCACTGTGTCCCGCGTGAACAAATGTCCGAGGGCTGGTGCCCATGTAGGTATTAAGACTCTGAAATAAAGGTTGATGAAGTGCGTGAACCCTCCTGGAGGCACTACCATGAAACAGGAAGCACTGAGCTACCTGTTCGTGCAACCGAAAAGGTTGGGGCAACCTATAACAACTGCGACATGCAATGATTCTAGAGACCCTGGTATTCAACAACTCGCCATGACCATGCAAAGTTGAAAAATTCGACGAGATACTCCACTGGTGGGGGAGAGATGGTACAGTATCTGATCCAAGTGGTTGCTTGAGCCTCCACTTGCAGTGGCACCGATTGAATTGTAGCTGACCCTGGCAATTTGTAATAGTTCCGACCAACTCATATAGAATTCGGGGTTGAAATGTAATTTTCCTCCATGCACAGCCTCTCAAACTTTGTCATTTCTCGGATGGGCCATTTGAATAACATGTAATGTTGAGCACTAAATGCATGGATATTGTAAGTGTCCAATGAGCCAATGCAGAATATGGTTGAAATTTCGGGACTTTGTGAGAACTAGGTAATTAGGAGCATTTCTTTCACTTTAAGATTTTCATACATACAATCGATACCCGAAAAGTATGTTTCACCACTTTGATTGGCTTTGTGAAATATTGACCTGCAAAAAACGCCAAAATCACATAAACAGTGATTGTAGAAACTGGGAGAAGAAGCAGAGAAATAATACACTGGTATGGCATAGCTTGTCACATAGACAAGCAGAAATCTGTGTCTTCCCAGTTAATTTTTAAGCTGGGACTGCTACTGATTCGAATGTACTGGCTACAAATAAATTCACTCATGAATGAGTCACACCATCCCACTCGGGTGTACCAGGTGTAGCAGATACATGTGGTTATAGATTCAACCGGATTGGTAATAAACCAACTTGCTTGACGATGAACCCCAACATGGGACTGTTACAGAAAATTAGGCTGAAACAAGTTCAACAGCCACACAGCACTACAAGTACATGCTTCATTGGGATAGCTACATGCAACCAAGAAGCAGCTGATTTCTACTTGGCTATGTTACAAGGTGTACCACCTCTGCTCTTGATGTACTATTTGGCTGAGATTGGCAAGTATGTCGGCACCACTCTTTTGGTGTGATAATGTAATTCTTTTTTTATTTCGGGTATCAACTATTTCTAAGGAACTCATTGCCCCAATATTGACAGTACCTCATATCCCAGGTTCTGCACTGGAGGCCAGCATTGCCACCTGGTGTCAATAGTCAGATATATTCTCAGCCAACTGAGGCACGAGATGTCACTTGCTACAAGTGAGCCAGACACTGCCAACATGTTACTTTCGCCATCTTGTCCCTTTCTCCCACTCATCTCGATGTCTCCTTCTTGCTAATTCTATTGATACCTGATCAGCACCTGGAATGTGGTCACTGTGGGGGCCAAAATCAGCACAATGCACATGTTAATCAAGAATTGAGAAATGTTGTCAAACTCCAATGAAACAAGAAAAGCCCTCAGCTATGCCCCTCACTTCTGAAACCCCTCCGATTTGGATGAAATGAAAAGCAAGGTGTGGCAGAGAATATGATCTAACCATGTGGCTATTTCGTCGATTCACAGCTCACTAGTGTGAGCTGTAAATCGATGAAGGAGCCACATACGTGGAAATCAGTGCAGTAGTAAGAGGGATAGATAACACACCGAGTGTCCTATATATTAAACTAATTGCTGAATGGGGAGGAGGTGTTGCTCATCAGAAGATGAGCTGAAGGGTAGCATAATAGGTATAAATCAGTTAGTTCTTGAGGCTACGTGATGATTGCCAATGTGCTTGTCATGTAGGCTTCACAGTCACCTATAATTGTAGCAAGTCTGGTGCCAATTGTTCAGAGTGTATGGAAGTCTGGTGCCAATCATCTAGATCATATGCAAGTCTGATGTCAATCGTCTAGATGGTATGCAAGTCTGATGTCAATCGTCTAGATTGTATGCAAGTCTGGTGCCAATCACCTAGATCGTATGCAAGTCTGGTGCCAATCACCTAGATCGTATGAAAGTCTGGTGCCAAGCATCTAGATCGTATGCAAGTCTGGTGTCAATCAGCTGGATCGTATGAAAGTCTGGTGCCAATCATCTAGATCATATGCAAGTCTGGTGCCGAATGTCTAGATCATACGCATGTCTGGTGTCAATCGTCTAGATTGTATTCAAGTCTGGTACCAATCACCTAGATCATAAGCAAGTCTGGTGCCAATCATCTAGATCGTATGCAAGTCTGTTGCCAATTGTCTAGATCATATGCAAGTCTGGTGCCAATTGTCTAGATCGTATGCAAATCCGGTGCCAATCATCTAGATAATATGCAGGTCTGGTGCCAATCATCTAGATCATATGCAAGTCTTGTGCCAATCGTCTAGATTGCATGCAAGTCAGTGCCAATCACCTAGATCGTATGCAAGTCTGGTACCAATCATCTAGATCATATGCAAGTCTGGTGCCAATCACCTAGATCATATGCAACCTGGGGCCAATCATCTAGATTGTATGCAAGTCCGATGCCAGTCGTCTAGATCGTACACAATTCTGGTGCAAATCATCTAGATCATCCGCAAGTATGTTGTTGGTGGTCATCGATTTTTCGAGTGAGAATTTACCATCTTTTATAGCCAATTAGTGCTGGCAAAATGACTACATCGCATGCAGTGTGATAGTATCATAAGGGTCATCAAGATTTGTCACTCATCCCATGGTCAAAGGGTACAAGAGGTCAACAACCTGATATCTGCTTTATGCCATTGTGACAGATTTACTCTGATGAAAGCAGGGAATCAGTTATAATACAGAGTGCAGCAGGTGACCCAAAAGCCACCTGCAAGGCAAACATAATGGTATGTGTATGAATTTGAATCCAAATTTGATTCCAATATCATGGAAAGAAACTGGTAAGCAGGTAATTAAAGCATGCACATTGTGATGCATTTTGCATATGCACAATGCTTGCTCTTACCTGACATCATATGTCAACTTCCTGCTTAGGATGACAGTCTTTTCTCTGATCAGTCTTGACCCAGATCTAAGATATATACCACAAAATTAGGAGACGCACACTCATGAATCACTACAAATGTATACTCTTACCTTGTCTACACACTTTATTCTTGCAATTGATAGTCAAAAGTATTACGAAATATGGCATAAAGATGATATGATCACATCTCCACTCAGCCTGTTGGTTGACAGATCCCAGACTCAGAAAGACACTCTGTCCCAGGGGCAGGAATAATGGCTATCCATCAGTTAGCTGGGTCATTTAATCAGCATTTCCATATGACTGTAGTTATGCCAGCTCCCCGATCAGCCTATCAGCCTACTTATTTACATTCATGGCTCAGTCCTTGCCAGAGTAGGCAAGTCACGTTCATACCATAGGTAAATCACATGACTTCTGTAAAATCCATCAAATACACACAATTCTAAATAGAAGTGAAAATCTGCACTGGCAATGAGCCCCCTTCGAATCCGCGAAAGTTCCGTGAAGATCTATAAATTGTGTATTTATTCCAATAATAGGCTGGAGGTCTGTTGGAGTGAACTGAATGGTACAGTCTTGTGATGTATGCGACTGTATGGTACTATACTGCATGGTTCTGTGCTGCAAGGTACAGCACTGTATGGAATGTATAGTGCTGTATGGTACTGTACTGTATGGTGAACTGCATGGTATATTACCTATATTAGCGGATGGTGCTATATCATGCAACTGCTCTGAATGGTACGTACTGTTTGGTACTGTACCGCATGGTACAGTATTGCATGTGACTGAATGGTACTGTACTGCATGATACAGAACTGTGTGGTATCATACTGAATGATACAGTAATGTATGGTATGCGTGCAATGGCAGACTGAAAATTGAAGAATCAAAAACATGTTTCAATTCGTTGTGATGGAAAGGACATATCGCAGCAAATATCACAGATGAGAAAAAGTTTTCTCATTCACAAAATAAAGCACAAAAAGAAGAACAAGAAGAGTGAAAGTCTTCATATACTATTTGCCGAAAAAGCCCTTGGGTAGTTCCCTAGCTAATGGCACACAGAGTGAGGCAATTTTTCGCAATCTGATGCTCACATCCCAATTATACACATGGAAACCATGTTGTACTGTATGGCTCCATACATTACCATACTGTTTTCTTCCACACTGTATTCTACCGTACTGTGTTTTATATTATGTAGTGTTGTACCATTTAGTTCCTTACCAAACAGTACTGTACCATGCAGTACTATACCATACAGTGCCAGGGAGGTGACATATTCCCTCTCAAAAAAAAGAGGGAGCTGAGACCACCCACTGAGTATACGGATACTTCTTCCCATGATTGTCTCAAATGGGTTTACGTCCCCGGAGCCAGCAAATTGATCATGAATATGAAGTTTTTCAGTTCGACATTGACAGTGATTTTCACCATTCATATCATAGTTTACATCCATGTGACTAAGCAATTATTTCACAGCTCACATCCATGTGACTGTTAAATCAATTCATAGCTCCCAATCATGGGTTTACACTGCAGACAATGCCCGTTCAGAGAAAAAAAAAGAGGTTTAATTCAATCTCTTTTCACTAGGTTAACATGACA
Organism: Nereis procera; assembly: GCA_032360585.1. Classification (NCBI taxonomy): domain Eukaryota; kingdom Metazoa; phylum Annelida; class Polychaeta; order Phyllodocida; family Nereididae; genus Nereis; species Nereis procera. The sequence goes on along the minus strand of JAUOBU010496525.1, from coordinate 4,039 downwards.
TTGATAACCATGATAATGACTGGAACCAGCTTTTTCAAAAACAGATTTGCCCTGGCGAGATGTCCTCCAATGATCAACATAGCACTTCTGCACCTATTTCTGTCGAACCATCAAACAAGCCCTTGACTATGATCCTGAATTTATCTAGAGTTGCAAGTTTCCAAGCTCTGGGGTACCATCAATTGAAGGTAATCCATCTGTTATTATGTATGAATCACAATCCCATGACCCTACATCACTCATTGTCACCAGGAAGTGTAGGCAGATTTGTTGATCTATCAAATTTGTTGCCATGGCAACTGGTAGTCACATTCTTGGTAGAAGCAGTGACTGCATATTCCAGATTGCCTAGAAGTATGAGGTAATGGCTGAATGTGAAGCATGTACGTCAAACATTTTGAAATAAGGTCTGATCTGTTTTCCACCAGAAAGTCTCTATCTTTGAAAATCACAGGAAGTTCAAAATTTGAAAGTTTTCTTGATCACACATGATTTTTGGTTTCTGAAAAAGGGTTAGTCAAGACAATGATTATGCAGGCTATATAGTCCTTGATGCTGTCTCTTTGTTGAATGTATTCTCATACAACTCCAAATGTCTATTGTCATATCTCAGCAGCTCAGTCAAATTCAACAGATTTCTCTGCTGAACAAAATTTGCATCAATGATATTGGATCGGACTTGAATCATGGAACAAATAATGAGAAATAGACAGTTCAATGTGAGAAGCATAGTTTATTCAACAATCAATTGTTTTTATCTGTCAGCCATATGGTCTTGCTATTATCATCTTGCATGGCAATCAATCATCCAAGCATGACGTGAATGCCCATTGGAGGTCCAGCCGACAGGTCCATCCATTAGTTGTCATGCGTAATCCACAACATTAGAAGATATTTATCGGAGTCAAGTGATACTTGCCACTGACTACATAATACCACAATGTCAACATTCCCTTTACATACTGACTCAAAGAAAGCATGCTTTTCATCAACAATCTCTGACAAAAATGAGAATATTATACATCCTCACATGATTATTCCTGTGCCACCACTTCCTGAATGAATATTACCTTTGTTTCCGTCCCAATGTAGTAGAAACACATTCACATAGACTGACCAACATAAAATTAAAGACTTCTGAGTCATGTGGCATAATCTGTAATTCAAGCTCATTGTACTCATTACATGGGTTCCAGAGACAATACTTTTGATATTACTTATCATTTGAGCACTCAGGATCTTCAATCCAAATCATTGAATGTTTGATTTTCTTACATAAGATGTTTGGGCATCATGACTGACCTGCCCAAAGACATGTAAACATTGGACGAGGTAACCTGACCAATATGCACAGACATATATCATCACCAACATAAGTCAGAATTACACAGCCCGCACACTTATGTCATGCATGCCAGTTGCTAGGTAGGCGCCATTTCCATGACTGTAATGCTGAGCTGTCACCCAGCATCAAAGTAGTGAGCTATGATGTTTGACAGCTCCGCATTACAGTCAGAAAGGTGGCGCGGTGCCTGCGCATAAATGAGCTGTGCAGGAAAGAATGCTCAGCTTGGCTCAGCCAACTATCTATTGTTTTTAAGATGGCAGCCATTGTCGTTTCAACGGGATGCAATTTTCACTAGTAGTCACATGAACAGGTTTGAATTGGTTGCCTACTGTGCACATGCAAATTTCAGTCTATCTATTGCGGCGGATGTAACTTTTCACCAGTTTCAACACAATAAATGGAAATAGAGGTGTCGATCGCAACCAACACCCAAAACAGACCTGCATGAACATATTGACAGAAGGGTACCACATTGTAGACATAGTATCAAATGAGGCACTCCTCTGGATTGCATTGTTCTCGGCACAGGGTGGCTATATAGGTCCCTGACTGATCTAGCTTCTGGACCAGAGTAAGGTAACCTTTGGTGATTTTTCACAGATCCCACTGCTGTCTTCCTGGCACATTGGCTATACTTTTTGAGAGGATTCCTGACAGACTTCTCTAGGCAGAGTGAAATTTGTTAGAGATTTTCTAAGACGAATCTGTCACCGAGTAGCTCTGCCTCCCTGATAATTTTTGGATAAAAAATAACCTCCATGAGGAGTGGTAGATTCACAGGATGTGTACTGGGTGAAAGTGTCACCACCAACTGAAATGAGAACACAGCATAAGGAATCAGTCATCAGAGAGCAAAAAACAGCCTTCAAATTGCTGGCTAAGTTGTGTTTGGTCTGCTGGCCTCAAGCAAGTTATACCAGACTTGCTGTCTGCAAAGACAACTTATATCCCATGATGGAAGGATTGTATGATAAACCTGTTCCCCAACAGAGTTGCTGAGTGAGTATTCTATCTGCTAAGAATAGTCATTGTTATATTGCACAATATACACCATTCAAAATTGACCATTTTTACACATATTTTGAAATGACATCTTCAAAATGCTGAGTAATTAAATGAAAGAATTTGGAGCAATATGATGGCTGCATGATGCCCTACACGGAATAAACCGGGAACTGGTTAGTAACCAAGGGGATATCCAGTTATTGAGGCTCTCTAATAAGGCCTGCATAGACTTGACCCATTCACATGTATTATCGCATGTATTGCATCATTGCCTGTCTAAATTGATGCATACTTACATGCTTAGGCACTCACTAATTTACTTACTTACTTACTCAATTGAATGAATTTGACTAAAATAAAATATTCACCATGTAATGACATGTACCTGCACCAAGATGACACTTTCCTTGATTTCAGTGAGCAAAAGTACAGGCTATAGTCAAGTTAGCATTCTCATCCCTGCAATGTCTCAGTCCTTCAAGTTCCATTGGAACTTAACAGTGACTACCTTTAGAATTTGAACTTTCTATAAGCACATCAATTTTTCCCACCGAGAAATTCCATCATTTTACTGCTGAAGAAAATGGACTGGATATCATTGTGAGAGCTACATCATGTGGGTCTGATATTTTCTCACATTAAGGATTCTTTTTACTCAAATTGGACCACTGTCTAGATACATGGATCCGAATGACTCCGAATATAACAGCAATTTTTTAGTCCCTTCTAAAAAATTCATGCAAGGGGCAGAATGGTGATTGAAAGAGCACCTTGACATGAACACTGTGAAGACAGTGGTGATGGATGGTGGAAGGGTGAGACTTACCTGTGCTGAGCAGTGGCACAGATGGGGTGCAGGGTCAGACATGCAAAGCTTCTGACTCTTCACGCTGAGACAACTCTAACCCTGTCTGCTGTGAGCTTGAGAATTTACGTCGTTCACGTTTTCTTTTCGATAGGTGATAGATTATGGAAACAACAACTACCATGAGTAAAATGATACCTATGATCAAAACAATCTGTCCTGCTGAGAGGGTGTCAGAACCTGGGACAGAAATGAGAATCATAAATGACCAGTGAGGCTGTGAGGCACTGTGGCTAGAATATTCTATAGCAGATTCATACCTGATGAGGTATAGGGATATTGGGAGTTGAAGTAGTCCCATTGAGAGAGGGAGAGGGGAGATATCACAACGTCCTATCAGCACAGGGTGTGGAATCAGCTTGAGGGTTCACTCTTATTTATTCCACACTTTCATTCGATAATGGTCCGAAATAGTTTTGTAACAGTTCAGATCTCGAGTTGATATGATATATTGCTAAAAATGCACCTGCTCTAACAGAAAGTTTTGTGGCCACAGTTTTTGCCAGAACCATCAAGGCCTGTAAAGCTATATCTCTGTTCTGGTTTTCAGCTCAGTCCTATCTTATATCTAACATTGAACTTAGTTTATATCCTTCTGAGGTTTGTTCATTTGGAATGTTGTCTGCCCCACAGTATTGTTCCATAGTTGATGTAATATAATTTCATGTAGTCACTTCACCACATGTATATTAGTGTTATCATCTGCTACTTTACTGGACCACAATAAACCAAAAACATTGATAACATAACTCAACTGCTTGGATATGATGATATTCCAAATATTACCCTGCATAAACATGAGAGAGGCCTGCAGGACACAA
>JAUOBU010495414.1:0-10908 GCA_032360585.1 Nereis procera | reverse complement strand
GATCGGGCCTCAAAATGGATGTTCGAAAATAAACTAACACTTAACATAAAGAAGACCAAATTCATGGTTTTCGGAACAAGACAGGTACTACAAAGATTCAATAATGTAGAGTTAAAAGTAGGAGAAGTCCCTATAGAAAGAGTAGATGGTTTTAAGTATCTTGGAGTTATTCTAGATCCGCACTTGACGTTTAATGAACATTCTGATAAAATGTATCATAAAGCCTTATGTAAACTCCATATGCTGAAACAGGTGAGAAAGGTAGCTGGCAAGAAACTCGCTAAACTGGTATATACATCACTGATTTTACCACTTCTTGACTATGCAGACTACGTCTATGACAGCACGTGTGAAGAAAATAAGGCAAAACTTCAGAAAGTCCAAAATAAAGCACTAAGAATAATATTAGGAGCTGACCCTAGAACACATATCGTAGACCTACATAAGGAGGCAGGCCTACCTTTTCTACAAGAAAGGAGAAACGACCACACAAACTGTTTTGTATACAAGGCAGTGAATAATCTCGGCCCATCATATACTAAGGATATGTTTCAGTTTAAAAAGGATACAAGCCTATGAGATACTAGATCTAAAACAAGGGGAGAATTGATCGTCCCACGTACAAGGCTTCATACATCAGCTAAATGTATCAGTGTAAGAGGGGCAATAAAATTCAATAGTTTAACTGCAGAGATTAGACAACAGAACAACCTTCTTGGCTTCAAAAGAAGACTAAAATTGGCGCACCATATTGATCCTGGTTAGAGTTGCTGTGGTCGATCCTCAAATTGGCTGCTTGGCATTTTCTTGTAAAACCTAAGGATCAAGGAATTAACAGGCATTGGGTAGTTAAGATCTTTAGGCTGAGACCCATTCTCTACTTTCACTTCTTTCTTTGTCAACCATAGTCAGCCAATATGGAAATACATGGATGTGGTGGTAGAAGCGATGTTAAATAAGTCTCTTCTTTTACTTCTCTATTCTCTCTGGCTGCATTTTTCTTCTCACCATGAAATACAATAGTGTATATACTCAATGATGATGCTATGTTTAGTAGTCAAGTATGGTTGCCACTGGAGTATGTTGAAAATGTATTGTATACGATGTAATATAACTCCAGTTTAAATAAACAGTTACAAACAAACAAACAAGTGCAGTGAGCATCACTAGCTTCTTCACCATTCCCTCAGTAACACCAAAACAGTGCAGGAGGAAATCTAAGGTCGGTAGTTCTATCCTAGCTAACTCACCCAAGATGGCCAATAGCTCTACACCGATCGCCAAATCCAAACGTCTAGCCGATGAGGCACTTTCCCCTTTCGACCGTGAGGATAAAAAAATCTATGATAACTCGAGCCCGAACACTATTAACTGTACTACTGTAGAATATGCGAGCAGCAATGACAGCGAGGAAGAGATTGAGATCCCTCCTAACCAGCAAGCGTTGCAAAAACAGAATAGAAAACCAAAATGTCCAGTGGAAGTTTCGGGGACCCAGAGGGGTAACACAGTCCCAGCTGCCACCCTACCACTGACCCTATCAGGTCACTCATCTAGCCAGATCGCCGACGGGGTAGCAAAATCGACAAACACACAAGCAGTAGACCGTGAAACTAACTCGTCATGCTCCGGCACTACTGACGAAGGTAACTCTACAGTAAGGCCAACGGACAAATCCAAGCTTCAGACCTAACACCTGTAGCAGTCACACAACTCTTGAAACACTAAAAAGTGAAATTATTACTGCTATATCCAGTGAATTTCAACGAAGATTCGATGACTTCAGCCGCACCAGAGACGACACACTGTCTCGTCTGACATATCTTGTCAGCTCACATGACAAACAGCTTGGTGACATACACAAAAATATTGATGGTATGGTAGCTAGTAATATCCGGAAACAGTCGAAAGCCCTAGAAAGTAAGATGGAGAGCGCTTTATCTCAAAAAGCCGATTTACTTAAAGCTGAGATCACAAGCCTGAATGAGGCGACACTTGAAACTGCCTTTACAATCAGGGATACCCAAGGAGACGTACTCACAGCGCAAATCAAAGATCTCCACCATGATCTCACAAAACTTCAGAACAAACTAGACGATAAAGAACGTATAGAACGCTTAAATAACCTAATCATTGATGGGATGTCATTCACCAAAGGAAATACACTGACAGATGATGTCATACGGATGTTCAAGCGGCACCTAGACATCGAAGTATATCCTAGTGATATTACTAACGCAATAAGATATGGGGAGGATGGGCCTGATGGATTACCTAAAACTGTCCGAATTCGCCTCAGAACAACGAAGATTAAGATAGACATCATCAAACGTAAAGGAAGGCTGAGGGGTACTAACATCTACCTTCGTGACCACCTGTCTGACGGACAAAGTGCTATACACTATCAGGTGAGGATTGCGGTGAAAAACACCATACTTCACAGTGCATGGACCCGAGATGGGTATATACTAGGGAAGGTGAACGATAACGACGAACCCTCAAGATTAACGAACCTGGACGGGCTCAAAAATGCAAATTCAGAGGCAGCAAAAAGTGGTGGACATGAACCGAAACCTAGGCCGAACCACCTGGCGAGAAAATCGAAACCTGCCATGAGCGAGCAGACACGGGGACCCAACTCAGAGGATACGTTTGATAAAAGAATACGTGAGCGCTCCACATACAAGCAGCAAACGCAAGCTAGCTGGCGTGGACACTCCATTACCACAAGCAATAATGTTGATCACACGGTATGTGACAACAGCAACTTCCCCCCTTACCAAATCATGCTAATACTAAGAACGACATCGTGGCGAGGCTAAAAGCTATTGCACACAGACCGTCGTCGTCGCACCTTACAAGCATAATCAGTGAACTAGAAAATACCACCGATAGACATCAGCCAAAGAACCACTGGCACACAAGTTCGGACTCTAGTCCAATGGACATAAGGAGAAGCTCTCCCCCCAGATCCGAGCAAAAAACGTCGTCAGTTGAGACCAATGCCGCTGGCAGAAACACAAATCAGAACTGGAATACCAATGTACTAGCAGCCAAGCATAACATATTTAGCACATGAACTCATCATGGTCTATCAACGCACAAATAGGAGATTACTAGGGATGGTCACCCGCAGGTTCCGAAAGGATGCAAAAACGACGACGGTAATTTCTTTATCCCAATCAAGTATCAAATAATCACATTATAACTAGTCGCATTCACTAAACCACACAACTGTTTTGTCCTTGGGAAAAACTCCGGCACGATATGGCTCTCGCAATGCGTCGCATCAAAAGGCCGAGAGGCGAATGTCCCATCTTTAATATGAGGAAGAATCTGAGCAAATACGGTGTTCCACGCATACTTGTAATAGGCTCCAGTCATGTCACGCATTGGGAGACGTATTGTCACTCCAAACGCAGTTTGAATGATGACAGAATGCTGCTGAACAATACATACTTCATGGAGGTGGGGGGCTCAAAATGGTGGACAGCAGTAGATGACTTCCATGGCCGCAATCTCCCTCCTCGTGAAAAGCATAAAGTTGGTGATCCGTGGCTAAAATACCATCAATCTGGCTTTATCCCTGACTATGTGATCCTCCAACTTGGCACCAATGATGTGGACGACTTCAATACCCACCTGAAAGACCTTGAAATGAAAAATGGGTGCCAGCAAAGATACCATGCTAGAGCTAACTCAGACATACGGAGATGGTATATTGATTGCTGCCGTGACATCGATAGATTCCTCGCTGACATCAGAGCAAATCTCCCGAGTCAAATACACATCAGTTTTGCATCTACTCTGCCACGCAAATGGTGGTCCCCCAAGGCCAGACTGCTTGGATGCTGGCTCGACTGCTACATGGAACGAAAAACTCCACCTCAAGAAGTTACCCCATCACAGGCTGTATGAAAACAGAAAGTGTTCAATGAAAAAACCACACTTTGCGGATAATATCATGTCAGGGATGTTAGACATGGATAACATGCATTTGAATCACCTGGGATACAGGGAGTATACCAAGGGTATGACCATCCTGCTTATGCATAAGTATCATGTGAAACGCAGTGAAGAAGATAAGATAACAGTTCAGTGAAGTAGCTTGTGCGGATACATCCCACCCCAATTGATCTGGCTACCTGTTTCAGAATTCTTAATGAAGACTGAGCCGAGCCGATGGAGCCAGATCACCTGTGATGGGAGTGCCTGCCGATGACTATTTCACCCTCAACTATTGTGACATCCATCTTGAGTTGCATGTATGTTTCAAAATTCTATATGAAGACTGAACACGAATACATGCCTCACAAAACGATGCCATATGAACTAATATTGCCCACATGTGACTGCTACCACCTCACATGCAAAACACTGTATGTATGAACTACCAAGAAAGTAGTATGATATGACTTCTACAGGCGAAGTGCCTGTATTGTAGATATGAACTCCCAAGCAAGTAGTATTATATGACTTCTACAGGTAAATTGACACTTGATGACTTGTAATGCAATGTATTTCCGATCTATTATGTGTGGTCCAACTGCGCGCCATGCGGTCTAAACATGTTTCAAAATTCTTTATGGAGATTGAACTAGAATATTGATTCCTCATGGCGCCCCTAGCGGATGACATTGGTAGTATTGAATATACCTGCTGATTATTATTTACCAATATATCCCCTCTAGATATATTGCTTGAACCAGCTCCGTATAATTTCCACCTCCGGTTACATATCCATCTCACTTTGCCATGGGAAACTCCGCTTCTACAACCCTACTAACATATTACAATTATGCGTTTGAAATAGCCAGCACACCACTTGAGCAGAACCCAGCTCCCATCTACTCTTTCTTTTTCGTTTTCACTCTATGTCAGACATGTAATTGTTTTATATATACTAGAAATGAATGATGTCAATGATGATAGATCTGATCCCAACTGTACAATCATTTTACGCAATCTAAAAGGAATCACCTTCTGTAGCTACAACATACGCAGTCTGACCAAACATTTTGATGACATATCTCTAGTAATTACACAAAGTCAGGAAGATGTATTTCTTCTGAACGAAACATTTCTCAATAACTCGATCCTGCACAGTGAAATCAGTGTCCCAGGTTATGATCTATATCGTAACGACAAAGATGCAGGCTCAGGGAAGAGAGGTGGTGGAGGGGTAGCTGCCTACTGCCGAAACAAATATCAAATCGACTGAATTATTGAATGGAATCTGTGCACTCCAGACCTGGAGTATTTTTGGTTAAAACTGCCCCTCCCATCGACCAGACGCACGTATATTTGTTCATTGTATCGCCCACCTGATGGAAATCTAATTAACGCTCTTGAAATCTTAGAAAATAAAATCCTAGACATCTATGCTGACGGGTTGCCTGATATACTCATACTTGGGGACTTTAATGTCGACCTGCTATTCCCCTCATCACCAAATTCTAAATTGTATAAAAATTTTCTTCTCGCCCCAACTAGAATCATGACCCATAGCAGAACCAAGATAGATCATGTCCTTGTAAATAGAAGCGAAATGTACGGACAGTATGGCACAGCTGACCCCGGCCTCTCTGACCACCAGCTGATATTTACAGCCAGGAAACGTTTGAAAATACCCTCGGCCAAAAAATTCATATTCGGTCGTAGTTATAAGCGCTACAAAGAAACTGCCTTCAAAAGAGATATTGATGAAATAGATTGGTCAGACTTACTTTTGATGCAGGATGTTAATAAAGCATGTGAATGTTTCCATCAACTTCTGCTAGAAATTGTGAACAAGCCCACACCTTTTAAACAGATTAAATGTGATGGCAACATGGCCGCCTGGGTAACGAATGAGTTTATTGGCGCTGTGGATGAGTGTGGAAGTGTATCGGCCGCATGTAATAAGAACCCAATGCCTGAAAACATCAATGCCAGGCGGGAAGCACTGCGCAGAACCGCTCAACTCAAACGGGTACTAAAACGTACCTACATTAAGACGCACTGCTCCATAGCAAGGGCGATAGTAATCTCACCTGGAAAGCTATTAGAAAAATCTGGCCATTTCTCTCCAAACACAGTACCGTGTCGGCAGTAGACAAAGCGAACTGTCTGAATGAGAGATTCTGTAACATGGCCAGCAAACTCTCATCAAATATTGATTCCTCTAACCTACCAGAGCAAGTACTAAACCACCTACCTCCAGTGTTTGAGTTCAGTGATGTAACAGAATCCACAGTTGGAAAATTGATACGCGAAGCCAGGCCCTCACGCTCATGTGGAGTAGACGGTCTGACAGCGCGTATAATCAAAGACTGTGGCACAAGCATCTACACCCCCTTGATGCATATCTTTAACTTAAGTCTAAGAACTAGAACCTTTCCCACCATGTGGAAAGTAGGAAAAATCACAGCATTGCATAAGGGGGGTAATACCACAGACCCCAACAACTACCGTCCAATCACGGTGCTTCCCGTCCTTAGTAAGGTTCTTGAAAGGCTGGTGCACAACCAATGTTATGATTACTTGGGAGAAAATGATGTACTCAGTGAACTGCAGTCCGGGTTCAGGAAGGGTCACTCCACGGGGACCTGCCTTATCGATTTCACAGATTTCTTATTCACAAATATCGATCTCGGCAGGCTCTGTGGGGTGCTCTTCCTGGATCGTTTCCTGGTTTCAAAGCTACCTTGCTAATAGAAAACAGGTAACTAAAATGGAGGACGCACTATCGAGCCCCCGGAAGTCACTTGCGGCATCCCACAGGGCTCGATACTGGGTCCTCTGTTATTTATCCTATACATTAATGATCTACCCAGAGCACTTACTAATTGTAAGGTCAATCTTCATGTGGATGACACCGCACTCAGCTTTTCTGGAGATAGTCCTGACGAAATTGAGAATAATATACAGGAACAGCTTGATAAGGTTGCCATATGGTTCAGGCAGAACCGCCTAACCTTGAATATCGCTAAAACCAAATTGATGCTATTTGGCACAACTCATACATTGAACAACAACGGCAATATGAACATTGTCTATGGGAGCCACCAGGTTGACATCGTCAAAAAATTTAAATATCTGGGACTAGTTCTGGATCCTAAGCTAACGTTCAGCGATCATATTGATTACATCAAATCAAAAAGCATCACCAAAATTAAGATCCTGAGAAGAGTAAGAGAGTTGATTGACAAAGATACAGCCATGACGCTATACAACTCACTGGTGGTCCCCCACTTCGACTATTGTTCCTATATTTTCGATGGTATCACGGCTAAGGATGAATTCACACTCCAAAATATTCAGAATTGTGCCCTCCGAACCATATTAGGAGAGAACAGATATGCCTCAGTACACCACATGCATGCTAACCTGGGAGTAGATTGGTTGGACACCAGGCGGAAATAACAACTGAGCCATCAGATATATCGAGCTATTCATAATCAAGCACCAAGAAATATCTGTAACATGATTTCACCCTTCTCTGAAACACATGAACGTGTCTCCAGAGCAACGACAAAGGAATTATTATTTTTACCACAAACCCGTCTAAAATCGACAGAACGCAACTTCAGAATCAAAGGCCCAAAGACGTACAATATGATCCCCCTGGATATCAGAAACCAATCTACTCTCAAAAATTTCAAAACGGAATTGAACAAATCTGAAATTTTTCATCATGATGCACTACTCTAAGATCAGAAGGATTTCTCGTTGACCCACCAAGTTGCAAGGACCAAACATCTACATTCACGGGAAATGCCACTGTATATCATATAAGGGATACAAAAGGATGACATGTTCTCAGTAGCTTTGAATGTCCTGTATATAGTAAATGGAAGATTATGTAATTGAATAAGAAAAGAATATTGCTATATATAATATGTATATGTTGTAAATATAATATGTTCTGTAAATATATGTCTAGTTAAGATTTAATACAACTCTATCTTTCGGGACCTACAAGGGGGTAAAAGCTTGGAATCGGACCCTACAACCACTCGGGAATATTGAAAATGCATTGTCAAATGGATGTATTCTCCGAGGTTATATAAATGATATTCAATTCAATTCAATACAGGCTTCTCAGCTACCAGGGGAACCTTGCTTTTCTCCTGGATAGCCGAAAAGTCTTCCTGACTTGTCCCTATGCTGTAAACAGAGTTGGGACTACTCTCAGGTGAGATTCGCTCCTTAAGTACCAGGTAGGGAAGCTGAATGGAGAAAAGGCTAGCAGTAATGAGTCAAGAAGAACAAAACGATAGCGAAAGGATTGAGGTAGAGATATTTTTAACTATCTGTTCTTTCCACGCACGCAGTAGGGTAGCAATGCGTACAAAAAGTTTGCAATGTGGATAGAAATGATGCAGTACAATTGCAGTGTTGTTGTTGTTGTTGTTGTTTGCTGTTTATTCACGTTCGGCTGCGCTTCCACTCGAAGGCACATTTCCAGTGCAGCCGAGTTAGGACAGGTATCTAGCTAAGTACAACTAATACTTCAAATAGAAATCACTTTAAATAAATATTTCACAAAATACTATTGATCGTTTACTTTTGTTTGTGGTATTCATTAGTCCCCCCGATTGTTTATCTAATCTGGGGATCAATACTTACCATCTCTCCATTGAATTCTGCATATCCCAGGCGTTAACCGCCCCCATCGAATATACACAACACATATTTCATATGAGAATATAGGAATTTTTCATAGGAAGGTGTACCCTCCCGACCAACCCCATCTAGCGTTAGTCTGCAATAGCGTCGACATAGCGCCACCACACAAGTATCTCTTTGTATTTTTCAACAAGTTAGGCAATGCCTAAGAAACTCAATCGGGGATGGACGGGAGGGCACCTGATTAGAGGGAGAGATGGTAAGTACTGATCCCCAGATCAGATAAACAATCTGGGGGGATCAGATACTGTACCATCTCTCCCTCGAATTTTGCATAGAATAAGTCACGTAGGTGGGGTAGAGAAAATAACAACCTCCCAAAAGACATCAGAACGATAGTTCTCTCCCAGCAAGAGAAGAAATATCAATGCTAGGTATTATTACCTAGATCAAAATGTACATCAATGTCGTCCAAAGCAGATCACTCTGGATGGACTCAGTAGTAGGTACCATTACCTACATCGGCAATACACAGGACTTGTACCGTCCTAGTTCACACTAGAAGACGGTAACAATCCTAGGTACAAACTACCTAGACTTGAATGTACAAAGGACTACCCACTCAGACCTCAGCTGTAGTGGGTAACACCATAAATGACACCAATACAAAGATATCACCGCTCCCCGTAGAGGAGAGTGACCAAGTATATACACTATATACATGTACAAATAAACTTACTCCAGAGGATGCACCACTGCCTGGCCAGCCACGATCAGGCCCAGGGAGTAAAGGTCAAATGTTTGACCGCACAAAGATAATAGTTGGCAAACATGTGAGATTATCTCCAAAACGCTGCTTGCATTATCTCAGACACCGGACATGACTGGCTGAACATACGCCAAGAGGTGGCTAGAGCCCATACCTCATGGGCAGAGATGTGTTCCTCAGGCAATGACACATCATCTGAAGCAGCATGTGAATCTGAGATCATGGATCAGATCCAAGCTGTGATATGGCTTGGCATGATCTCACCAGTCGCAGAGGGACATGTCAGGATGAATAAACGTCTCCTAGTCCCTCTGAAACTGGTCAGCCTGTCCAAGTAAGCATGCAATGCTCTAATGGGCACAGAACATTGGCGGCCCAGGGTCTCCTTCCCTAGGTGGCAGTGCTGGAATCCACTAGCGGGGACTTGAACTTAGGTGTCTGGTTCTTGGCTACAAAGCCTGGCAGCTGAACCAGAGTCACCTTTGACATAGATCGGGTGAATCTCACAGCTCCATCCAAGCCCGAGAAGGCATGGATTTCACTGTGACGTCTTCCTGAAGCGAGAGCTATGAGAAAGACAGTCTTTCTAGTAAGGTCTTATATGGAAGCTTGTTCAAGCGGCTCAAAGGGAGAGTCCTTTGAGAATGAGAGGACTAAGGGTGAGTTCCACTGAAGAGCCTCTTTTCTCTTGACAGGTTTCTCCAAGTAGAAGTTCCTCAGCAGGGCATCTATCTCTTGGCTTTCAAACACTCTGCATCCAGTATATTTAAACACAGAGCAGAGTGCTGGATGATACCCACGGACTGTCTCGGGAGCAAGTCCCAAATCCCGAAGGAACAGTAGAAAGTTCGATGGATTCACTCTGTGCTTTCTACACCAGAAAAACCACTTGTTCCAGCTGGAATCGTAAACCGATGATGTGCTGGAGCGGGTAGGCTTACTGATCCACTCCGCTGCCTCTGCTGAAAAACCTTTGTCGGAGAGGGCTTCCATATAGACAGCAGGCAGTCAGATTGAACACGAGGCTTGCTGTGGTTCAAGCGCCTGTTCTTGACCATCTGAGACAAGACATTCCGGGTTAGTGGCAACTCAACTGGAAGATTTCTTGACGGCTCCAGGAGGTCCGGAAACCAAGACTGGTTCGGCCACCAAGATGCTATCAAGATTAGAGTCAAGTCAAGACCCCCTCAGCTTGTAAGGACGTCCCTGATAAGGGCTGTTGGGGGAAAGACGTACGCTGCCACAACAGCGCGTCTATGCCTAGGGCTTTAGGGTCCGGGAAAGGGCACACAAACATCGAAAGCTTGCTGTTGTGTGGAGTGGCCATCAGATCCACTGTAGGACTGAGATGAAAATGGGCCACGATGGTCTCAAACAGGGCCTGCTCTAATTCCTATTTTGGTCATGACAGGACATCCGCGAGGACATTCCTCTTTCCAGAAATGTGGTGTGCGAGTCATCCTCAGAGAAGTTGCCAGCATGAAAATTTGCCATGCTAGACCACATCACAGAGCCGAGTGAGTGCCCCC
>JAUOBU010494303.1:0-10914 GCA_032360585.1 Nereis procera | reverse complement strand
AGCGATAGTGATAGGGATGGATGGGGTGGCGGAATCTGTTGGTGTTGGTAGTACCTAAAATAGATGTACATCAATTTATCCATATGAATTCAATGAAGATGAACGTGAAGTTGAATGGAACATATGATGATGAAATCATTTATGAAGGGAATATCTAACTTGAACTTCATGAAGCATTAACCCTTTCATTACGATAACACCCAAATCATCTTTTGATAGTGTGACTTTCAAGTCCAAATGAATGGGTTTTAAAGGTTTAATATGAGTTAGGTGAGAATCAAACTATAGTGGGGAATAACATCTTGAATACGACTACTTCATCCATTCTCAGCTCATTAGCGTGAGCTGAGAATCGATGAAATAGCCACATGGATAGAATTCGACGAAGTTGTGAAAGGGTTAACGGAACAAACTGAAGAAATGTCAATTCATTTATGTAAGGAATACCTAACTTGAGAACAACCTTATGAAAGTTGAATAAAAAACTTCGGTTTTTACCTTGACTGGTAGTGTTGAAGAAGATAGCACGACGTTCACGCAGGAGACGAGTGTCTTCATGTGGGTCGGGTTGCTGATCAGTGGGCCAATGGCATCCACCAAACTCTGAGAAAAATAAAATACAACCCTTACCAATCAGCAGGCCAACTGCATGCATCTGTCAAAATCGACTGTTTTTGGTGATGATGGTTGTCACATTTCAACGTGCACCAATGTTTAGAGGAGCGATGACTTTCTATTTACGTAAAACTGCATGTGTTTAAGTTGGTTTGACAGCGTGTATGGATAAATAAATTGTGAAATGATTTTTGAATTTGAACTTTATCTGAATTTAAATAAGTAAAAATGAGATAATAATTTGTAATAGGAAATTCGCAGTCGTGAATTACATCCAAGATGATGGATATCAACTTGAAATAGTAATCTCTCAGTTATGAATCACATCCGAGGAAATAAGTTTGTAACTTGTAACAGTGAATTCTCAGTTTTGGTTCACATCAGGGAAATGAGATCATAGCTTCCAGGGATAAATTCAGTTGTGAATCCTCTCAAGCTAGATGAAATATCAAGCTGCAATATTACATTCCCAGTTGTGAATCACATCAGAGGAAATGAGGTCATAGTTTACAATAGTCAAGGGAAATGAAACAAAAAGTTGCAATAGTAAATTCTCAGTAGTGAATCACCTTAGAAGAAATAGAATATTAGGTTGCAATAGTAAATTCTCAGTTGTGAATCACCGTAGAATAGATAAAATTTTACGATTCAATTGCATATTCTCAATTGTGCATTAACTACAATATTAGGTCTCAATAGTAAATTATCAGTTCTGAATCCCATCAGAGGAAATAAGATATCAACGTGTAATCGTTAATTTTCCGTAGTGAAATCAGATATCAACGTGTGATGAGAAAACTCTTAGATGTGAATCACATAAGATGGAATGAGACATCACCTCAGAATAATGAATTCTCAACAGTGAATCACATCATAGTAATCGGAAATATTATACAATAGTAAATTCTCCCGGGGTATAGATGTCGTGTATTCAAGATCTATGAGGGATCGATGCCTCGCAGTTGTGTTTTATATTAAAGAAAAAGAGAACATTAACGTCTAATAACAAATGTTCACTTGTTAATGGCATCAGAAGGAATGAGACATTGATATTTCATAGTAAATGCTCAGATGTAAATGACATTAGAGGAGGTATGAATCTTACTAACCACCAGTGAATTAGCTAGCTTGTCGACGTGATCGGCTTCACCGGGGAATTTCTCACGATCCGGTTGGTAGTATGAACGGAAGAACACCTAGAAAACAGAGACAGGACATCAGCTTTACCCTTTCATTGCTATAATCCCCATATTACCCTCGGATATTGTGTCTTTTAAGTCAAATGGGAAGACATCCAATGGTTCGATTTGGGTGGAACCACGAGTAAGATGTAGTAGGAATGGGATCTGGCCATGTGGCTGCTTCATCAATGCACAGCTTGCTGACGGGTGCTGTGCATTGACGAAACGGACACATGGGTGGATATAGATGGAGTGATGAAAGGGTTGATCTACCTACCTGCATGAAGGGAAGGCCAGCCTCCAGGAAATAGTGCAGAGAACCATGATGGGTCCCAAAGTCACCGCCACCCTGCTCACTGAAACGGAGAAACAAAATAAGAATCTCTGCTCTCATGATATCTAGCATGAAATGGACACAGGCAGCACCCTTATGATCATGGTTTCGAATGGTACGCAGGATCATCACATATTCGCAATCCCAATCTAGATTTCACACCCAAGGGTACCCAAACGATATTAGGGTTACTTCGACATTTGAATTCTGGACTGAGCCGGATTGGATGTTTGAGTTATGAAAATCGGTAAATGACAAACCTCGAAGGGTCAACATTATGACTGAGGATCTGTGGCTCATGCTCATGGGAATAAAGGTGTGAATAAGGGTGTGAGTGTATAGTGTGCTCATGGCGTAGCTCAACCTTTGAGACGGATGGACTGAGCCAATTGAAGGCTTCAACAAGGCTCAGCTGTTCAATTTATGATTAGTTAGATGTCAGCTGAAAGCAGAGGAAGATGTTTCCATGGCAACAGCTAGTACTTGTCAGAGCGACTATATGTCAGAACATTGTGTGAGGTTCCATAGATGCATTTTTGTTTTGTTTTGTCGGGACTCAACGACATGTCTCATACATGTCGTGTATTCAAGATCTATGTGGAATCGATGCCTTATCCCCTGCTAGCATCACCCTTACAGAACTGAGCACAGATGATGGGTAACTACCAGGGCGGTCAGTTGGAAACATCTGTCAGTTCATGCACACCTTTAACTACATCACGTATCAAATGACACTTGAATGATGTAAGTGTAGCTAACTCTCAGGCCCGATGGCAATGTTAGGTTTTTCTTTTGGCAAAGCACAGTACTCAAAACACGGAAATATACTGGGGTCAGTGGATACATAGCTACGTCACTAATTGTGAGACACACTCCTCTTATTTCTCATAAAAATGTTGCGAAAGGTAATCAGAACAGAACAACAATGAACATGATCACTCATTAAAACAAACATGATTGGTTATGGAAGCCACATATGAGTCGCAGTGCAGTTGAACAATTTCAGGGTACCTCACACTGAGACAAAATCAATGAAATTTCAAAGAAGAAAAGGTCTGAGAGTACGGACTGAGATCAGTGTAAAGAGAGGTCAACAGATCCATGATGATTTGGGAGGATAAGTGGTGAATATTGTCAAAAATACAGAAGAGTAATTCAAAAGCTTTCATAAGTCTGCATATCACGATTAGTCAAATTTCACAAAGATGGTAAAGAAATCAATGCCGTGCTGGATGATGGAGATGGCTTGGCGTCCAAGTCAAAAGAGATGATGCTCGACAGCGAGGAGATGGACTCTGAAAAGAAGGTATGGATTAATGACGGCTGAATCTGGCGCCAATTTTACCATCATGAGTACCATTTACTAGAGAAGGATGACAATCCAACCAGATGCTATGACATGGTCTTCACCAGAAGGTGAGCCGGGAAACGAATGTTAGGTCGATGGTGGTTTTTTCGGTCATATACGAAGCAAGGCGGCCCAGTGTTCTGTCTACCTGCGGAGTTCATATGATGCCAAATGATCCTACCTACTGAAAGCATATATGCATTATCTTACCAAGATTGACAAATCGTCCATGAGCTCTATAATTATAGGGCTCAAGGGTGATGGATCAACGTTGGTGCAATTATATGCCTATGCTGTAAGGGATTGGGGACCATATGCATTCAGCATGTGGGCATCATTTGGTATTCTATACAGCAAAGGGTTAAAGCTGGGGTGATTCTGGTGAGTCTAATTATCGATGGGGTATATTCAATCTGAGCACAGATGAGTCAAATTTGATCACCAACATCCTTTCAGTGGCCACTTTACAATCCAGACTTTCGATTTTCCGTTTTGAATCTTTATTGCAAGCTACTTGAATAATCGAGAGTAGCAAGAAAGTAGATTGGAGAAGGCCCATATAGATGTTGAACCTGCTCAGCTGAGATGGAAACAAGATGACCGTAAAACCAACTTACCATGAATTCAGAAAGGTGTGCACAGTGAATATATTAATTTTGAGCTTTCACTGTACCCAAAATGTAAGCCGTCTCATTTCTAGTAAAATTAATGTCGAAATGAAATGCGTTTCATGTAATATGCCTGGTAGCAAATTTTGAATTTGAGATTTGAGTGTGAATTTGAGAGTTGTACTAGAATGGACGAAGGTATATCAACTGCCCTGTAACCCAGCAATCGTTAGTAGGGTGCTCATGAAAAATGATTAATGCTAGTAGAATATTAGTAATATTAGTAAAAAATATTAGCAGTGAGAAAAGTTCACTTTTTTTTAGGTGGGGGTGGCTTAACGACTTGTCCCAACCCTTGGGTGATATATGTCGTGTGTTCAAGATCTATTAGGGGCTGATGCCTTATCTCCTGTTTATCATCAGCCTAACTGACCTGAAGCACGGTTGATGGGGAACTATAACGGATGTCAGTTGGAAATAGCCATCAGTTCATGCACACCTTTACCTACATCACACATCAGATGACCCTTCAGTGATATAACTAAGGTTCATCATTTTTGAAGATGTGTATAGTCGAACGACGAAAATTGAGCAGTCAGAACTGAACAAATTCTGGTGGACTGATTATGGTTTAATGTGACATTTGTTCATAGAATCAATGGTACGTGAAAGAAAAGAAGGACTCAATGTAGTGATCTCTGATCGAACATATGTAAACGCACTGATTTAGACTTTGGACCTATTGAGATGATTGGTCGGTTGGTTGGGGCACCTATTGGGAATATTTTGTTGATGAACACATGTGAGGGTAAGCTGCATTAATCGCGATGTTCTACGCATTCGATATCTCATGTTATCTGTGCAACTGATAGCATAAATGTAGCGAGTGACTCACTCTAAACAGCCAAACCATCACACACGGATAGATGCGTTCACACAGTAGTCATTCGAAGATGATGATTGAGAGTTAGTATCTCTACTACGCATCACAAACAGCAACTAGTCCTAATACTAGCACAATTACATTGTGTTTTGTTGGGGTTTGATAACATGTCTTGACCCTGGATCAAATATAATGTGTGTTCAAGATCTATAAGAGATTGATGCCTTGTCCCCTATCGGCATCACTTTCACAGAGCTCAAGAACAGATGGTGGGAAACTCTGATGGTTTTCAGTTGAAAACAATATCGTCTACATACAGGTGATTTATTACCTGCTATATTGTTTGTTTTGGTGGGGTTTAACGACATTTCTCGACCGTTGGGTCATATATTATGTCTTGTGTATGAGATATATGAGGGATCGCTAAGTTATCCCCTATTATCATCTCCCCGACAGACCCTTAGCGCAGATGGGGAACTATGATGACTATCAGCTTGTAGCAGCTGTAAGTTCATGTACACCTCTACATACAGCACCCATCAGGTGGGCACAACTAACGTTGTAATTATTCCAATGTACCGACTATCTGCTCCTGTGCCTGTTAGAAAAATTGGGTTAGTTGAGTTCTACTTGATTAGAAAGAATCCTTGCAGACTGAACATCAAGTCCAAACACTGAGCTCGCCATTGCCTCAGACATGGCCAAAATTATGTTAGATGATAACTAGAGTGCCCATAGATCAATACATTGTGGCAATATTTCACTGAATAACACACGAAGGGTTATGCCTTCAGTAGACAGTCTGAATTCGCCTCATATACCTTCATTCCTTCATGCGCACATCGTTGGCTAACACTTTCACTATCAGAAACGTCAAATCACTCTTGACATTATGTTTTTCATGTTTCAATGGAAGACTTCTATTGGTCAAATTTCAAATAAATGAAAAGAAAACTGTAATGGGGTGAGATCTGACCATGAGGCTATTTCATCGATTCCAGGTCACTGGTATGAGCCGTGAATTGATGAAATAACCACATGAAGCGAGATCGAAAAGGTAGTGAAAGGCTTAATCAGTAAGACTCAGTTCCAGTGATAAAAATATAACAGTGTTATTGTGAAATATAGGAATACAAATATGAATCAATCAGTTTTATCACCAAATTATTAATCTTCGAAAACATGAATATATGTAATCGGTTATCGATTGATTATTTGATTGATTGATTGATTGGTTGATTGAGTGATTGATTGCAGCTTTCGGTGTATCACTACATGGCATATGTGAGAGTTCAGACTGGCCAGGAAGCCGAATCATAAACACAAATGACATCATATCTTGAATTGTCATGCTATACCAACAATAAACTGTAGCGTGGCCACTCGAAATATCCAGAAGTCATGTCCATTTCAGCATAGTGAGTATCGGAATAGTTCAATCCAAAAAATCAGCACCAAATGAAATATTAAGCAAGACATTCCAATTCACATTTATGTCTAGTTCAGGGACTGATAGAACCTGACTTGACAGGTCTGTCATTCTCAGTCCTCGGTGGACATAGCGGAGGATTAGGGAGGAGGTACGGGGATGTGTGTTTCAGGTTCAGTGTTGAAAGACCTCAGTGTCTAAATTTGTTGAATAATAAGATCTTGTGAAAAGAAATACAACAGCTGAACATAAACTCGGTTATCTGTCAACATTTCAAAGGCAGTGTGAAACTAAACGGGTGAAAAGTGATGAAATAGTTTTGAATCTCATGCAGGCTATGGACATATCATCGTGAGTTTTCATCCATGTGGCTATGTCATCAATTCACAGCTCACGCTAGTGAGCTGTGAATTGATGGAATAGACACATGGACAGATCTTATTCCTTACCACAGTTTGCTTTCAATTTTATTCGAATTGGGCCATTAGCAACCTGTCAATCAGACTTGAAAGATATTATATCCACTGGTGTATGTTCGGGCAACAGTAGGGAAACGAACAACAGGTAATTCTACATTCTGGAAATAAAGTATACCGCTCCTAATTCAAAATTTCTATTTTTGTTTTTTTTGCATAATCAGGTATTAGGAATTTAACACTTGATAAGGGAATCCGCATTGTAAACCTAGGAGGTGATAGATGCTAACCAGATTGAGTTTACTGGACATACTTCAATGATAAAAATTACGAAGAATTTTTGGTAAAAATGGTTAGAGTGGTATGCATGCTTGTGCTCAACATATATGACATCATGATAGTGTTTTGAAAGAGTAACTATGGTAACCTGATAAACTCATCAAGGCGGGTCGGATCATCAAGCGGGATCTCTATATCTGCTGTTTTGCTAGAACATTCATGAATACACAAAACTCAATATTTTAGAAGCCAAATAAACACAAATCAAGATAAAGGTACAAGTATGTATTTGCTTTCGAACGATGGCTTCTATCTTTCAGCAGCAGTCTAGCATAGCAAACTGATCACACATGATGGCAACAGCAATGATAGATGAATCTCCTACTATGTACCAGAAAAAAAACTTGGATGATACCATATGAACATACCAGGATATCTAAAACTGGAACAGGACAAAATTTATCGAAGACTGATGGCCGAGCGATACATGGACATTTGAAACACGTCTTCTGTTACACATACATAAAATTGATATTCTTTATATCTTTTTATTTGTTAGAATTTACATCTAACTTATAATGTTCATAAAATGACAGTAATTACCGTGATAGCAATCAGATTCCCAAGTGTGTTTATGCTAACATCAAACAGATGATAATGGTGGTATCATTAGGAATAAAAATTGTAATAATAATAAAGCTGACGATTATAACAATAATTATGAGTATGATGATAATGATGATGATGATAATGCTGATGATGATAATGATGATGATGGTGGTGGCGGTGGCGGTGGCGGTGGCGGTGGCGATGACGATGACGATGACGATGACGATGACGATGATGATGATCACCTGGATATTTCAACGTAGCATCATCCATAATTACCATGGTTTTTCATTGCCTTACTCATTGTTGCTGTTGTTATTGTTATGCTCAATATCTTTATTGGCATCATTATATCTATCGTCATTGGTTCTATTACTGACGTAAATATCAGAATCATCCTGTTGATTTGAGATAGTTGATACAATCTGGTTACTTGGTGGGAAATATCTCATGTTCGACAATATATAAATTATTAGAGATGAATACGGATATGCATAATATACTAGTACCATTTCTAGAGATATTAGATAAACCACTCATCTTTCTGAATAAATAAATACACGTATGCATGATATTTCAGTACAATTTCATGAACTCTTAAATTTTATCTTGTGGTTATCCAAAGAAAAAATGTCTTATATGCAAGGAAAGGAATAGGAGGATATAACTGTCAATGAAATTGCAGTCTATACTACGATCAACGTGAATTATCCTTCACTATTTCACCCATTTCCAGCCATGCGGACATTTAATCAATTCCAAGCTCACGCCAGTGACCTGAGTATTGACGTAATAGCCACGTAGCCTGATTCTTTTCATTTCTTCAGTTTGATTTTGAGCAAATTGGGACACTAGAAGTCTGTCCATATGACTCGAAAGAGATAATATACACGGGTGATTTGGGGCTAAAGTAGTGAAAGGATTAACAGGACACCAACAACAGAAAACACAACACATACACGACATTACATATTAGGACAACACACATGTATGATGAATAGCACAACAAATACAAAATTGTCAGTCAAATCAGTCAGTTGATAGTCTTGAGAGCATGTATGGTGTCATGCATGGTGTCACTTATAGTCATTGAACTAACTGATATGTTGATGACAACAGTATTATGATTTATGACGATGACAATAAGAATAAAGAGGGAGATATCAATAATAGCAATAATAATAATTATTGACAAAAATTAAAAGAAGGATGATAATAATGATCTCGATAAGAATAGAAATTATAATGACAATATCAGAGAGGGGGCCTTGAGAAAAGTGGAAAAGAGAAGGGAGAAATAGAGAAATAGAGAGAGAATGGCTGGGGAAAAATAATTGGATAATCAACGGTATAAAATTGTACGTGCCACTGAGAGAAAATCGGAGTTAAGTTATACATGTATATGATCTTCGCCCAGTCATATGGCCAAATATGTACATGGAGTAGGTAAGCAGCTACCATTGTATCCCATCATGCTTCACTTCATGGGTAGTATCAGCGACACGTGTATTGCACCGTTTCAACTTTCAAATATTTGGACCCTTCATCATCCAGAAAGTGATGTCCCGTGAACTAGTTAGTTACATGTTGTGGGGGCATCCAGTGAATATAATTTCAAATTAGATCACTCTATATACTATTATATCATATCAAGCACTATAAGAATGATTAATTCGTGAAAATGCACGGAAGCTTGCGAAACTTGCACATTCCAAACTTTTTTGTCACATTTCTTCCATGATGATGAATGATTACGACGCATGGTGGCGGCGACGGTGGTGGCGGTGGTGGTTGTTGGGTGGGAGCTATAACTGTAATTACCACAGGGAGAGCTATTCGGTTAGTGTCCATGGCATTTGTTGTATGATCAACCAATATTTCATACCAGTAGAGGTGATACAAGCAGTAGTTAGCATAGCGAGAACTATTGGGTGCAGGGTCATGTCATTTGTTGTATGATCACCTCACACTGGTGGAGGGGATACCAGCTGCAATTCTTGTCGAGAGGGCTGTTGGGTTAGCGTCTATGACATTCACTGTATGGTCAACCATTACACGACACAGCCGTTTCTCAGGAGATGGAAAGTGAGCAAATATAAACACCCGCCCAGCTGAATTATATTTGTCTTCTGCCAGTAACTTTTGAAATCCTTTATCTATTTCGACAATACACCCAATTTTATTACATCTCCATTCTGATATGGTCGCCGCCGATTGTTCTTCGTAGCTCATGTAAAGATTCAGGATTCAAGAATGATTATTGTGAATATGAAGCTAATTCTTCATCTCTCTCTTCATTTCGAATTGGCATGGAATCATGAATTTTCATTATTCTTTTCAGAAATGAAATAACATATGAATTACGGTTAGAGTTTCGAGACTTTGTTATGGTATTTTATTAGCATAGTAGAGGCTCCTGAGACTTGTTTGTTTGTTTTGCTGCTTGTTTATCCTCGGCTGCACTTCCACTCAATGGCACATTTTCAGTGCAGCCGAGTCAGAGACTTAACCGCGATACCAATAGCTAGACTATTTTATAGATTCTGATTGAGTAGTGTTTAACGTCTCTGAATTCTCCATTAGACTTCGCTTGTTCTGAGTTGTGATAATGAATCTAACATGCGTATCAGATGGGTAATCATCGAAAACTAAGAAGTCCTCAATATAACACCGTTGTAAATTAAACACCATTGTGACAGTTGTAAAATATCTCTCACAACATCAGGCGACAGGGCGGGGGGGGGGGGGGGGGACAGGAATGTGTGATGAAATATGAACATCTAGCCCCAGATAATGTGATGTGAATATATTCAGGCAATGTTCATCAGCATGCACTCTTGAAGCTATTAGTAGTCAACTACATAATCACGTGGTACAAAGGATTAACCGTTTCACTCCTACAAGCTAAAAATCACCCTAGGATATCGTGTCTTTTAGGCCAAATTGGAATGCTTCTAATGGTCCAATTTGGATGAAATGAAAAGCAAACTGTAATAGGGAATACGATCTGGCCATGTGGCTATTTCATCAGTTCCCAGCTGACTAGCGTGAGCTGTGAAGTGATGAATAGCCATATGGATGGAAAGGGGAATGCGGCCTGGCCATAGAATTTCTCCGATTCACAGCTGACTGACGTGAGCTGTGGATTGATAAAATAGCTACATGGATGGGAATTGATGAAGTAGTGAAAGGGTTAACGGTATAATTGACTT
>JAUOBU010493192.1:0-10917 GCA_032360585.1 Nereis procera | reverse complement strand
TTCGTTTGAGAATTCGTAATGGGACAAAGAGCTGTCATAAAATGTGCTAGAAATACAGCAAGGCGACACCAGGGGGGGAACGTATTATGCATGATGCGACTGTCGTCGCCTGTCGTCGCAACTACCGTAAATGCTCTAAAAAGTGTCGCTACAACTTCTCCCCTCCTGTTATCTCTAAGTCGAGGTGCGAGAGAGAGAAACGAAAGAGATACGAGAATTAGAGCAGCATCGACCCGATGCGAAGGGGCCGAGGTTAAATGAGCAGGATACCAACAATTCCGTTGGAAACCTGGATACCACATACATATGTATGTCAATGAGATCATAGACGTTCATCGAACCAGGAGAGCAGGGGAGTGAAATATGAAATATGAAATATGACCTGAGCCATGTAAAAATATTGGAGCAAGTGAGCACCAGACATTGAATGGATATCAAAGGATATCAAACGGATATCAAGAGGTATCAAAGCAACATCAAAGATAATCAAATGACCATGACAAGGTGGAGGGGGGGTGTGTGGTGTCGAGACAGAACACCATATACAAAATGAGATGATAAAAATACAAGAAAATAAATGACCTAGACGTAGGTACGCACACAGAAACATATGAAAACATCAGACCACAATGTACCATGTGTGTCCGTTGGTGAATTTCCACCATGTTCTGATCATGCCATACAGGGGGCCATCATCAACAAGAATACGTAAAGCTAAGCAATCATTAGTAAGTGTTATGGAATATATGATTATCATATTGTGAAGAATTACTGCGAGCGTGTAGGCGTGCGTGTGTGTGGATGTGGGATGGTTGTGAGGGTAAAAATGATGTATGGAGGAGTGTGCATGCGTGAACTGCGATGCTGCGTTTGTTCTTGGTGCAGTCTTTAATGGAGATGTGACGGTGAATACTTGTGTTCGCAAGGTCATATTCCCACTGTTGCGTTTAGGTATGTAATACCCATAGACGGTGTAAAGTGATTAATAGGTTAAAGATTCTAATTCCTCCTAACCCCGATGCGTCACAAATCATTGTGTCTATCAGCCATACCCCTTCAACGCAGATATGACGCATCAACACTACATTTCAACACATCAAAATACAGAACCCAACCCTTCAATCCCAGTTCCCCAATGTGGACAAGTGTGTGTATGTAGTACGAGCGACGGAAATGCGACGTCGACACGAACATTGGCGGTCAGATATGTGAGCATGTATGGAACCGTGCATCATCGACGCATCCCCTTTACAGAGGCGCATGGATGGTGTAGTGAAGCATGAAACATATCCAAATAGTCCCGTCGCAGCTATCTGGCATATTACCATGCAGTGCGTATGTGTGTGTGTGAATCTGACCTTAAAAATGCGTCTGTATGGACATTTAAATGAAACATTATTCGGTGATCAGTCGAAATTCCATCACCTGATGGATATGAATTTTTTAATCATATCACAGGCTGCCATTATGTAGTCTGTCTCGTCTTAAAGACGGTCTGGTATGGGTGCGTGCGTGTGTGTGTGTGTGTGCGTGTGTTGGTGGTTCACTCCGTGAATGTGTATTTCAATATGTGATATGAAGGTGCCCAGTCCTAAAATGATGGCATGTACTGCCATGGATGCGTATCGCGTGCATCACCCGCAAATTTTATCTGCACCATGTGTAACATAGAGAGCATCGCCCTCTGTCTATCCCAACCCTATTCAATACATACAAAGCATCATACGATATGGTCAACATGTAATGTGTGTGTGTGTGTTTTATGTGAGATGAGTGTAAGCCAGCCGCATTCTCCATGCGTCCTTCCGGATTCGACTACTGGCAGAAAATACCATGCTGAAATAAACCTCATCCAGTTTAAGATCAGCAAAACCCATTGATGCGTGAAATGCGTCACAATACTTTCATCGTGCGTCACTTTGCCGACGCCGGTTGAGAATGAAAATGCGTTATCATCACCTCAACCCATGGTGTCATGCTTCCTACAAACCAAATACATTCATACATCGAGCTCTCGATTTCATATCAATCTATGTGTGAATCACGCAGTGTCCGTGAGATATTCCTCTCCACCTTCATACACAACACCTCTATTAAAAAAATAGTCATTGTTTCACACATTCCTTCATAACTTCAGCAATTACTTGCCAAACCTTACAATCGTTGAAGAACCCGTGCATCCTCACGTGTGGCAGACGTGAACTGTGTCTGATTTGACGTGATAACACTCATCGTCAAATTTACTAGGAATCCATCGCTCCGTTGTGAGCATTTTCAGCATCATCCCTACCCCGACAGAAAAGTATATACAAAATAAAGAATCCCAACCCTGTGTCTCTATTCCCCAGTTCCAGTAAGACGTGACCAACTCATCGCTCCCACTCCAAACGAAATGAAGAGTGGCACGGTTAGCACATTGCATCTCGCGCTTCATTCAAACGTTTATGAGTCCACGAATTACATATACCAACGTAGATAGGTTCCAACCTATGTTAGACACGCACACGGTGCCCCAACTCCAAGAGTGGGACCCTGGTCTCAAGACCAGGTTGGTGAGCTTTCTGCTCACGCCTCATTGGCTTTGATGGTCGAACACCAGCTGCTTCTGCATTTATGACGCACTCATCGTCCGACTGGCATCCTCCATCGTTTGTTCCTCGTCTCGCGCTGGCATCCATCGTCTGTTCCAGAGGTTCCTTAGGCTTGCCACCGCCTTCGCCCCTGGTTCTCCCACCACAGACTCTTATCAAATTTTGAATTATCAATTTTGTGCCAGGTCGGTTGAAGACAAAACAAGCATAACCCACGCACAACAAGCATACCACAATCATAACTGATATCAAACCGAACCATATAAACGAAGACTTGGTGTTCGGTATGGTCTTCATCCTCTCCATTTTTCCAATCTCTCGATTCAATTTTGATTTGAGAGAAAGAATAGAGGGGGATGGTCCTTCTAATATTTGGTCCAACTTATCTGGGAGGTGTTCCATAGACTGGGAGACCTCCAAGGCAAGTGGGGACCAAAAATCAGAAGCAAGAGGGAGGTCTAGATTGACCAAAGATGATGAATGATGAACCTCCTTAAGGTAATAAGGAGGGAGGGATAATGCATCACTATTAGCATAACAACCTATTCCCAATTTGACATCTCCCATAGGGGGCCTAACATGGGTCCTGGTGGTAGGATTGTCAGCACAGACAATCGTAAAAGTTAGATCATGGGGAGTTGAGACTTTCCAAAGTCCATTTGAGAAATAAACGGCAGTACTGGTGGGTCTTATGTTCTGACGGATGGCAATTGGACATTTGGACCGATAATCGGTTCCCCTAAGCAATGACACAATGCAGTCGTTATCCTGTCGGGCAGTATCATATATTGGACTGGTGATAGTGCAGAAATGAAATATATTAGAAGAGCAGTCATGCAATTCCCAAGTGGATAAGTAGCTTATTCTGCCAAAATCTGGCGATACAGCGACGAATTCCACATCAAGGTCCAACCGTGCAACTATGCTAGAATTAGGGAAAGGGACGTCAAAAGTTTGGACTTGATAGACTTCGAACTGAGAGCTTATGTCTCCGAGTGGAATGTCAATCAATACAGTGAAACCCTCCGGGTAAGGATACAGGTAAGCTGACAAATACTGATAGTATTTGAACAGTTCGGTCCGAGAGTCAAAGGGTAGATGTAATATCGGAGGTAATGATGGTTTAATACCCTCCAATACTGATGACAATTGGGATGGAGATATGACCCTAGGGGTTAGATGCCCCAGGAACAAATCTGACACACGCCCATTTAGCTCTTCAATAGAAGCGCCTAGTTCTAACAAACCGGCCCTGACGTAGCCGATTTCGGCGGTCAATTGGGTATATTGGATGCTAAATCCTCTAAATTCCACCAAATCGTGAAATCGTTCAAGTAACCCATCAGCCATCGCTACCAAACTATTCAAGGTGCGTCTATTTGAGTTGACTTGTGCCCTGGTGACTTCGATGACAGTCAGACTATCATCTAAGATGTGAGCTATCCGATCGGTAGAGCCCGCTAGGTCCCTTATTTGGCCATTAATGCGATCTATGGTCCCCTGGTCTGCAGTCCCTATCAATTTCTTTAGTATGGTTCCCAAGAACGGGAGGAGAGCTCTCCTTGACCGTTTATTCGGAATGAATAACAGTTCATATTGTCTCAATTTCTGCGTCAATATATTGACTTCCTCCTTCAAGGAATCACATACCGGCATCATGCCCATGCTCAGATGTTTATATACCTCGAAGTAAGACCGGTGGGGTTGCTTCTCAAAGGCCTGAGTGTACCTGGTCATCATATTTCGAGCGTACTCAGCGAGATTACTAGTTCTATTTCGCAGTCTAATCAATATATCGGTGTATGGCTTGATTTCGATGGAGAAACCCACAATCCATTTGTTCTGGGAGGTATAGAACTTGTGTAGCGGTCTAAACAGAATGGTGGGGGTAGTGGCCGTATTGTTGGCAGTGGCCGTGCCAGACACGAGGATAGACACAACGCATAATGCGTGGATCAAGATGACCCTGCAAGCACACAAAGATAGTGTATAAACTCGGTGCAGTCATTCAACAAACGAAGTGTTGATCACTTTGGAGCCTTCTTCCCTCGTTTGTGATGTTTTTAAGCTTACGCATGTTCTGAAAGTATTGTGGATGACTAGACAACCCAAGGGTGACGGCCATAAGTGTTGTTACTGGAAAACTCAACCCTTTGTCTCTTTGAAACGGGGCCCTGAAGCCTGTTCGAAAAGGATAGATTGCGTGCCCTTGTCAAAGCCAGATGATATGGTAAGTGGTCTTTATTTGAAGCAACGGTCGGGTTAATTGGACTGCAATGGGTGTTTGAGCAGGCGGGGGTTCTGGTGGGGGTGAGAGTGTAGTTGAAGGTGGCGAAGCTGGTGTGCCTGGGGGAGGATGAGGCCTAGGTGGGATTCTGTTTTCTTTGCTAAAACATGTCCCTAGGGCGTCCCTCATTATGTCCGACTGTCCGTGCGAATGTCTGTCCGTAGGTTTTCCTGGTGTCGGCACCTTCCTGAGACCTGTCGGTCGGAGAAGATGGCCGCCGTCCGGTGGTTAAAATGGATGAATTGTGAGGGGTTCGGATGAGGTGGGGGTCTGAGTTGGATGTCAGTCTGTCCGTCTGAGTGTCTGTCGTCATGTCCGTCTGTCCGCACCGATCTTTCACCATGCATTTTTCCCGTGTAGGCAATCCTGCGGGGCCTGGATGGGGTTTTATCGGTGGGCAACGTCGGATGGGTTTTTGAGGCAGTTGTGGATGAGATGGGGGAACTGGTTCTTTCGCCATCTCGCCTGTCAGGGTGTCTGTCACCATGTTTGTCCGTCTGTGCAGATTTATGGTGTCCGATTCCGTCCGTATCCTCATTTCCGTCCGGAGAGTCGTCCGTTAGTTCGTCGGTTTGTGGGTCACCTTGGTCCGCTACAACGTATTATGTTATTCGCCCTCCCAGTCATTCAATTGATCTATTGATTCCCCATGAACAGGATGAATAATGACCGATGATGATGACTGATACAGATGATGATGACTTAACATAATGATTATGTCACAGATGATGGCGATGGTGATGAGAATGAGAATGAGGAGGAGCAAAATAAAGAAGAGGAGAAAAGAGAGAGAAGATGATGAAGAAGCTGATAAATGAGAAGAAGAGGAGAAAGAATAATAATAAAAAAAAAAATTACGGTGATCAGGGAAGAAAGAAGACAAAAGACGGACAAAAGGGGTGGGGATTAATTAGATTGAATTAATTCTTTGCTCAATTTCGAGTGACACGACTCGTTTTCAGCGCACGATGATAGAGGGCCGAAAACTTAAAATGAGTCATGGAACTCCGTGCCTCCGGGGCCAGGCTGAAGGGTGTCTTTTTAGAATTTGATAAGGCGGTGACTAATTCTTTCAACAACTCTCTTCGTGGAGAGTCAGGCGAAACCAGATGGCCACCTTTGGCGAACCAGAGGGATTAGCCTGTCAACAGACGTGGGCAGAACAAAAACTGACCAATCACCCCCCTCTTTTGGTGGTTTCGCTTACCGGGGGCCTATACGCTCCACTAGATGTCCATTTACCCCGCGAATGTACGACGTTTTTGATGTAATTGACGCCCCTGAAACGCCTATTTCGCTCTCACCAAAGGTACCGATTTTCCCAAGGGATGGAATACCTAGAGTAAAATTAATATAGTATCCCAAGGAATGCAACAATCCCCAGGAATGAGTTGTGTGGGGTAGAGAGAAAGAGAAAGAGTGGACTATGACTGCCACCGCGAATTGAATGTGAGTCCCGGAAAGTGTAACGCCTGTGGTCATAAGGATCTATAATTTGTCATTGATCTGTAATTTATTTTGTAGGTCTACTCTTTGCAATAGTCCTCCGGCGGAATGTCCCTCCGCGTTGATAAAAATTTTTATAGGCCCGTCCCACGGGATGGGCCTATTAACGGTAGTTGGATTCCAGTTTGGTGTGCCAATCCCAAAAAGGATTGTATGATGCACTCGGGGAATCCCATAATGTAAAATATGTGATATGAGCAGGTTTTGCGGTGATGGATGGATGGGATTGTTAGGAATACGGCACAGAAATCTGTGCCTGTAGGGCAAGGCTGGACGGTGCCTTCGAAGTTTTATAATGCCGGGGAGCTTGCTCTGTTGATCCTCTTATTAAATGAACTGAGAATCCGCACCCTCTTTTGGCGGATTTGATTACCGGGAATTAAACGATCTGCCAGATGTCTGTTTTATCACTACGTGGGTAGAACGTTTAATATCAGAGGGACATCAGGCAATGCCATACATCCCAGTCCTCCCGGGGCCAATGCCAAATGTTTAGCAAGATATGATCCGGTGATAACACGTGTTACGTGGGCCTGAATTGAAGTTGACTTTGGATAAGCGATATCTTTTAATTCCAACAGCACCTGAACCATCATGTTCCCTGCCTTATCTTAATCAATGGACAATTGGGGGAATGAAGAGGGAAGAAGATGGTGATGTGGAGGGAAATGAGGAGGCTGGTGAAGGAGAAAGGAAGAGGAGAAAAAGGGAGGAAGAAGATAAACGAAGAAAATGAGGTCCAAAGGGAGAACAAAGAGGAGGGGATGAAGGACAAAGAAGATGACAAGGAGGGTGGTGATGGTGTCATGAGGTGAGAAAGCGAGATATGGTGATAATGTGGTGTGGTGAGGAAGTGTCGAAGTGACGTGGTGAAGATGTACTGTAATGAGAGTGTGATGTGGTGAGGATCTGAGGTGAGGATGCTATGCTGCGCTATGATATGCTATGCTATACCATGCCATGTTATGCTGTACTATGCTTGCTATGCTATCCTATGTCAAGCGAGTAGGTGAATGAGTTCGTGCACGCGTGCGTAATTTCGTGCGTGAGTTCGTGCACACTCACGTCACGCTTGGTCGCCGCCATTTGTTAATGCCAGGCTGGGCTGCAGTTAAGCATTCCTCATCAATCTATATTGTTTGAGAGGGCCTTGCGTCTGGAGCTGACACATGCTTTTTCACGCATGAATGGAGATGGGGGGGTGTACCAATTAACAATGTCCAACAATGATGCAATTATCTAATATGAACGATCAAGAAGGATGAGTAAGAGACAGAAATGGAATGAGATGGTGATGAGGGTGATGATAATGATTTGTTGGATGATCAAATTATATATATATATATATATAACTGTAAATGCATTCACTCCTAACACATCATTCATTCATATGAATTCAACCGGTGGTCTGGCAGTGCTAGGGGTCGTTTCACTGTTGGTCTGAAATGGTTAACCTTCAATTCTAGTGAAACTTCGCCCCAGAATAATAGTAATAATAATAATAATGATCATTATTATTGTTCAGCTGGCAACTATCACAAATGACTTGAATAACTAATTCGAAAATGCATATATCTCATTCGGATCTAATAGCTAGTGAAAAGAGCCCTGATATATCAGAATTCGATTCACCATCATAAATCGACCGTTATGAGAAATCGACAAGCTACTGTGGCGGACATATGGAGAAACCAAAAACGAATATTTAATGGTGGTCTTACCTCGACTTGATTTCCATGGTGCTAGTGGATAGACTGATTCCAATGCGACGTTGCTCAGACGTTGAATGTCAGTTTGAAGGACGTCGGTGGGACGTCGTGTGTCACTTTGCACGTGATATAGTGTTGTTATACAGTTCACCTTAATATAACGTCGATACAATGTTGGTTTCTGAGATACAGTTCACCTTAATATAACGTCGATACAATGTTGAGTGTTTGTATTTGGGTAAATCGTTAATGGGGGGCAGTCCGCGTCGAGTGATGGCTGATCAAGATAATTAGCTAATTAGATACCATGGTCCCAGTTCTCTTCGGCTCGATTTTCCTCTATCAGGAGATCTATGTTCCTCGGCCCTAGATCGCTCAGGAGATCGAGGAGATTTGGTCATAAATTCTCTGGATCGAGTGCCCTTAGATACTCGCGAGTGTATCCTGTCTGGGGTGTGCCAATCCGCTGGCGCCTCCACATCGTTGGTGTTTTGCTGGGCGGCAATGATGAGGCTGTAGATGGACGTCTATGGATGGTAGATGAACGTCTATGAACGTCAGTAGGCTTCTCGTTGTGTGACAAACCGTAGTCGATATCCTGGCGAAACGGTCACCAGTTATACAGGTGTTTTTCTTGAAGAAATAAAGATCCAACGAATGATGTAGTTGATGACTATTGATGAACTTTATTGATTCAGACATTGAGCAACCAATCAGAATCTTCCACGTAGTATCATACTGATGCATTAACCACTTAATTCACATGCAAATATGATAACAGTATGATCATGACAATAGAGACATATCCAACACTCGCAAAAATACCATGGGCTAGTGCCCATAAAAATAACCTATTTTTACATGTAGTGTAGTTGCTGGGGACCCATAGGAACCCATGAAAAGAAGATGTAATCTCTACAGAGAAGAAACATTCATAGGCAATCTCAGTCCATAACCACATATCGGTGAGGTCTCTGTAATGCGAGTAGATGGTCACGGTCTGTAGTTATTAAACACCTTGCTGTAGTGGACAGACACCTGCTGTAGTGTTTGGACACCTATGTATGTCGCTCGATATGAGTGGTGGGTCATAATGTCTGTGTTACTGACGTACTGTCATTAACCCTTTAATTGTAGAATTTCTGTGATAATATCATGGTTTAATAAGTAGGATATTATAAATATGACAGGGGTGTGGCACATGGTGACACATAATGTGTCAGAAAGGATGGAATCGTTTGGGAAATAAATGAGTTAAAATATATGATATCCATGGACGATTTTGGTATGTTGGAGGAGTTCGAGGATTGTGATTGAATGACGGGTTCTCATAAAATGTGCTAGAAATACACCAGAGCGACACCAGGGAGACAGATTATACAACTAGTAATTTGGTCAGAATTAACCAGAATTCCGTGAGAAACACCGGAATTCCGTGAAAGACAGATAAAATGTCATTGAAAGTTGATTGCTTCAAAAATAATTGAGAAATTTGAAGAAATGTCCAGAAGTGTCAAAAATGTCGTAAATGCTCTAAAAATGGCGCTACAACTGATCCTGTAAGGATACACCATAGTGAATCACTTTTTTCTCTGTGAAATCTGTGCAAAATGACAGTCACACAGAAAAAATTTGAATCACTACTACCAAACACAAGGCACGAAATAACAATGGAAACTGGGCCCCCCTCCCCCATGAGAGACACCATTAGAAACAGATAAAATATATGATAACGATAATCGTAATGAAATTATTATTCATCCATGTGCACTTCAGATGGTCTCAAATATCTCACAAAGGGATACGAATTCCAGCACCCTCTCATTTTTATCTGTGTTATGGACAAACTTCTGCTAGCCATGTCAGTGCAAGCACCAGCTCTCAAGCTATGTGTATTATACTATTTCGGATCCATACCCAACATTTTGTTTAGGGCTGACAGATGATTGGCCACCCAGACTCTATTCAACAAGGAACCATTGGCATCTATGAAAAGAAATCCAGGAGATGTAGATCTCACATCCATAAAGTTCAGTACGGAGGATACAGGACAACACACCGGGTCATTCGTCTTTTTCAAAATTAAGACCTCCTCCCGACCCCTAGAATGCTTATAGGAACATAGCGCAACGCGAAGGCCATGACGAGAATTATTTCTGAGCATCTTAGAAATTTGATTAGTCCTCAAAACGTGCTCATAAATGCCATTTGAGAGCACCAATTCCCCCATTCTAAGACACCCGTGATAAGCCATGGACAGTATAGCTTTTAAAGCAAGCTCATCATAGGTGGATAGACCCAAATTACAAATACTGTTCCAACATTGCCTGAGTAGACGCAGATCAATCCCCTTGATACACCTTGCTCCACCCAGCGAGAATAACATGCCCTGTAAAAATTTTCGCAGCAGGAAAGAGTCCATCGGATCGGTGATATTTCTGATCTTGTGAACAAAAGCCACAACTGAAAGGTGCTGTCTGATGGTATTCATAGCATATTTTAACAGAGATAAGTGGCAGGCATACCTGATAACAGCCAAAGTGTTCAATGGTAAAATTAAAGGACATCCTACTGACATCAGGAAATATTGAATCTTAATCCACACCCTTTGGTAATTGGCACGAGTGGATCTTGCTAACGATGCATTCAATGCAACATCCAATTTGCAGGTTGTAAATGTTCTGGAAATGGTACCGGGTTGAGACACATTTTGTGTTTCTGCAACAATGGAACAGAAATTTGTAAACGGGATATTTTGTCAGCCAAGGTATTAAAATGGCCCGGAATATGAACCGCCGTGAATTTAATGTTGTTGTAAAGGCAG
>JAUOBU010493191.1:0-19083 GCA_032360585.1 Nereis procera | reverse complement strand
TTTGGTCCACTTATCGGATACATGCAACCATTTTGACACATTGGATTAGATGCTAAGTTGACTAAGAACATGCCAGATCATTCAAAAGTTGATGAAAGTGCTCAGAAAGCAGCGTTTTGGACAGAATATATCACAGGTATGATAGCAATAGAGCATTTGCTTTGCAAACAAATTCTCCAAAACACCATTCGTCATTCCCGACTGATGTCAGGTCTCAAGTCCAATTTTGATGAGGCAGTTAAACTGCAATCACTGTTCATTTCCAGAATAAGGTCAGGCAGCCATCTTGGAAATGTTTACTTACTTTAGGGGTCCTCGGAGTAGGAGGAGGAGCAGCAGCAGGAGCAGGAGCCGGGAGGAGGAGCAGGAAGAGCAGGAGCAAAAGCAGGAGCAGGAGCAGGAGCAGGAGCCAGAGGAAAAGTGACACTTGCGGAAATGATTATTAGCATCGAGTGTGTAGAATTCGAATTGGAAGAGGAGGAGCAGGAGCAAGTGCAGGAGCAGGAGCAGGAGCAGGAGCAGGAGCAGGAGAAGTGATGGTCACGGAGATGATCATTAACATCTAGTGTGTAGTCTGGAGAATTCGAATTGGAAGAGGAGCAGGAGCAGGAGCAAGTGCAGGAGCATGGGCAGGAGCAGGAGGAGCAGGAGTAGGTATAGGGGCAAGAGCTTATTATATGACAGTGCAGGAGCAGCGGCGGGCACTCGTGAAGGTGATTATCAACACCTATCATGTATCAGCAGACAGGTTGCCTTCTGGGCGAACTGAAATGTGTGGGCCCACTTTTTAGGCGAATTACGGCATGCAGCTTCTCCATTCGAAATATTATGGTACCCCACTGATATACGAATACGAATGTGCCATCTAATTCAATCACAGATAAATAATGATATATATATTTATATATCTATATATCTCTCTCATATTTATATTCTTAATAAATTCTAACGATTTCATGACCCACATATACGAGCCGTGTCTTTTCCGATGGATCACATGTTTCCTCCCACATTAAATTATCAGATCGGTTACTCGGCCCCCATTGTCCCCAACCATCCTCACACCTGTTTGGACACAACCTTTGTACCCATGCCAACCCCTATCTAAACTCAAACAGTCCCCCCTCCCAGCTACAGCAATAAAAACACACTCTCTATATCCCAGAGTAAATATTTACCCTAAATTGTCTTGGATCAATATTTATTGACCCTCGATGATTAAAACCTCCAAATCTTATCCATTGCCCAAAATACCATTTCTCCCAAGGCCCTGCTTATTTTCAATCATGTGGTCATAGAATCTGAATATTCATTATCCGTTTATTACCTCTGACGACTGGAGGGTTGTCGGTTATCACATGCATTATCTGTGACAATGCCACTTGGCATGATGCAGAGACATCAGATTTGAATGAGAGAGAGGCTGTTCAAAGGTTATATAAGTTTGTGATTGAGCCCTGCTCAATCATTAACTGACTGGGCTGAAACAGGTATGAACTCTCTTTTCACTTCTCTATCTCTCTGAGTCATGCTGGTGGTACATATGTGAACTTTGCTGATGTACTTATACCAATAAATGACTTGACTATTTTGACTTCATATACTCTCATAGTTATATATCTGACCCCTGGAAAACTGACCCTCAACTGGGACCAAGTGGCACAGGATACAAGCAAATTGTCCTTTTCACAACAAAAAAAGCTAACCACTATTTTGATCACCAAGACACTTCACCACCACTCACCACCACCGCACCACACTCAGAAACAAGTAAGAAGATATTTTCACCACACCTCACTCATGCAGAAAGGATTTGCAAACTCGACTCTCTTCAGATTTGATGATGATGTAGACTTAGAACTAGACCCCAGCCTCCCAGAGCCACCAGAGGTTTGGCTAACTCATGATAGAATATTTCAAATTGTTGAATCCTATGCTTTCTATCACGAGCTGAAATTCTCAACCTTCGGTTCCAAAGGATACCCAGAGGACAGGCCATGCACATTATGTCCATTTTGTGACCCGACCAACGTTACCTGTGAGGCATGCAGAATCTGTCCTAGATTCTGTCATCATGTGAGGGTGGTACAAGAAATAATCAGAAGGCAGGACGTCACTTCTTCACCTTATTCAGTAATAGGGTGCATCTTTAGTGAGATACTTAGATATGCAGAGTCAGATGAAGACTATCTATATCCAACTCCATCACCAGAGCCAGAGCCTTACATTATTCAGGCTGAACCTCTGATTCCAGCTGATTATCACGGGCTATACCATATTCGTGAACAGAATGATCAGGGCCTTGCTGAAGAACAAGTAGAGTTATTAAACTGTGTACTCAGAGCCCCCTGGGCTGAGCCCGGAGATGACAAAGGCTCTGAATCAATCGATGAGATTGAGATACTAGGAGAGCATCTTGCTAATATTATGTTGTAGATTAAATGGGTCGCTTCGTTATCGTTATAGCCATTCAGTGGCAATATATCACCCCTGATTTGCTAGGACAGACCCTGTATTCTGAGATATCCCAAATTTCAAAATTTAGGTTAACGGTCAGCAGTTTCTCTGTTACATGTCAGCTACTCCACTGCCTATATTAGCTTAGCGCTTAGCCGTCCATCAGGCCAACCATTGAAACAATTCAAGCTTGATTCTCATGGTAGTCTCAGATCACATTTAAGTGTATCCTACAGGAACCAGAATTTATGTTTGTGTGTGTGTGAATGTATGTATACATTCAGATATTGTAACTTAGAGAGTATTTTGCTTAACTTCACATGTTATCACACCTTTTATCTATTCTTTTGCCATTGGCAACTCACCCAGGAGTCAGACTACGCAATGCCCAACTGCCTTCGCTAGCTTGACATTATACACCCCAGATTCCGTTTGATAGTGAATCTGCACAGTACAACTTAGAGATACGTTGTAGATACATATATATATATATAGATATACCACTTTATGGAGTGATCAGACGAGAATAACAGTTCCGAACAGTCCAATATAGCCGATCAAGTTAACCAGGCCATTCAGAACGCTAGGGACCAGGACAACTTTCAAACCCTCAACCTTCCTGATTACAACCCTGACGCTCAGCAGAATTTAGATAATGATTACCAGAGACTGGACCATTATCAGTTGCCTCAACCTCAAGATCATTAGCAACTCCCTCCATCTCAGGATCAGAACCCACTCCCTCCACCGCCAGACCATTATCCACTCCCTCCGCCTCAACTCCACCCAGTGATGGACCCTGCAGACGTAATGGGCGAGGCCCTACCGGGCATTAGGGAAGCAATGGGAAGGATCAAGAATGAGAGCAAGTACAAATCTATTGTAGAGGACATTAGAAGGTTCGATGGCAATCCAAAACAATTCAAGTCATGGTTTAGCCTGATTGACTGAGGCAAGGTGCTCTTGGAGGACACAACTAGGATAGGCATGAGGTTGGCCTTGAAGTCTAGCCGAGGCCCAGCCAGAAATTGGATAGAGATATATTACCTCAAACACAAAAATCTCCTAGGTTGGTCCCACTTTACACGGGAGGCGAAGGCTATATTTGCAGCACCTGATGATGATATTGCCACTTGAACTGACTCGACTTAGGAACGAGTCTGTGTCCATGTTTGCAGAGAGACTCCTCATCAATGCCGATCAGGCATCAGAGGGATTGGGGACTCAACACCCTCTCATGCAAAAACTGCTCGTCACAGCATTTATCCAAGGTATAAATGATGAACGGCTACAGGTAGGACTCACCAGAAAGGCCCTGAAAACACTCAATGATGCAGTTCTTTAGACTATGAAAGCCTCAGAGGCCAGGGTTAGATTAGATCATGCCAAAAATAGAGTAGAACCCCTCTGCGTTGAGGAAGACATGGATATCAGCCAGGTGTTAGCCAGTTTGGGGTTGAAGGACAGGGGTCCGAAGGCCGAAAATTCCCAAATGGCTATAGGTAACGAGGAACACCCTAGGGCCGCAAATAGCTTGGGTAGCTCAAATAATGAACAGCCAGGAACATCACATGCAGAGGCTGAAAATGGTTCAGATTCTGAAGATGATATGCTACACTATGCGTACCCTGTCGAAAGTAATGACTCATATACTGACGACGAAGGGTTTGAGTTGTGTCCAGTCAGATTTGGGCGACCGCCATCTGGTCATGGTAGAGGGTTGCATAGAGGGAACGTTAGAGGAAACTCATGTTACAGACCTCAGAATGTATATAGATTTGAGGGATATCAGGAGAAGCCACAGAGCAACTTGCATTATCGTCCAGAAAATCAAGGGGCACAGAGCAACTCTTATTATGGTCCAGATAATCAAGGGCCAACCCGCTATGAGCCCTATCGTCCTAGCTATCAGAATGCCCAGCAGCCTCAGGAAACCCCAGAGGAAATCTTTTATTGTGGGGTTGATGATGGAAAGGCTGGGAGATATGGGTTGAATTATTGCCATGGCCCAGCAGACTCAGGACTCTTCATGGGCCAAAGAGAGGGACAAAACAGAGGGCCACAGCCTCAACTCAAGTGGACCCCTGATGGCAAGCCCATTTGTGCCTATTGTCATGAAATAGGCCATATGCGTAGAGACTGTGGAAAGGGAAATTCCCAAGGTTAAACTAGAGGGCAACCTTTCATGAGGCAAAGGATGTCGCCAAGGTAGTCAGCCCTTGGAATACAAGACCTATGTTGTAGACATTGATAGCACTAAGAGACCCACACTAATATCCCAAGTAGGCAAAAGGCATTTCAGATGCCTAGTAGACTCATATGCCTAACTATCATTAATACAAGAAAGTCTAGTAGGGACTCTACCTCCCACTCTTTGTAGAAAGACTCAAGATCAACCACTCCGCTTGAAATCAGCCTCAGGTGACTTGATGCCTAGCTCAGGTTCCTACGATATAACTCTGAGGGTTGGGAATTGATTTATCACCCATAGTTTCCAAGCAGTATCAGATATAAAGCATACCATTTTGTTAGGAATGGATTTCTTGAAGTCTCAGCACGCAGTGATAGACTGTGTGAATCAAATATGATAACTCTAAAGGGAGAGCTCATCCATCTACTCTTCACCGAGTTGCTAGGTGAACGATGCAGTACCAAGTCAAAAATTATCGTTCCCCCACAGTCAGCCCTCTGCACTCGAGTCAAGCTAGATAGGTATGCACCCATCCTAACCGATGGAAAATCTATGAGGTTTCAGCATTTGAAGAGGGTACACTTGCTAACTGTTTTGAATGGCATGACCAGAGGCAAAAAGGATACAGTTCCTATTGTCTTGATGAATACAACTTCAAAAGCACACCACATAATGAAGGGAACTCTAATAGCCAAGGTCAAAATGGAAGACATGATCACCATGGACCCTCGAATGCCCAACGATAATGAAATTTCCAACCTGACACCTTCAAAATCTCAGAAGTGCATGACCAATCAGGGTATTAGATCAAATAGCTGCTCACAAATTGATAAAAACGGAAAGCTGGTCACGCATTGCATGATAAACGAGGTCACGCATAATACAGTCGGCTGAAATCAGCAAGCTGCAAG
Source organism: Nereis procera (assembly GCA_032360585.1). Classification (NCBI taxonomy): domain Eukaryota; kingdom Metazoa; phylum Annelida; class Polychaeta; order Phyllodocida; family Nereididae; genus Nereis; species Nereis procera. The sequence goes on along the minus strand of JAUOBU010493191.1, from coordinate 13,524 downwards.
TCAGAAATGGAGAAAACCGGCAACTGGTAGGAGATGATTCATACAAATATTATCAGTATCTCACAGCTTACCTATTCCCTTACCCCGATGGATCACTATCATTTTAGATATCCCACTTGGAGATCTTAGCTCTGCATTTGTAGTCTATCAAGTCCAGACCTTTGATGTTCCATACCGTAACTCGACCATAGTAACTCGCCGAGACTTGGATGTGGCCATTTCACCAGATTTGAGTGAGATTAGTTTTCCCACAGCATGGGAATTGCGTGATTGTTCGGAAGATGTTTTTCACTTTTGCAAGATCACTACTCCAATCTATCAGAGCATTGGCATATCAAATGACTGCATTGTCTCACTATTCAAACATCAAAATTACCGTGAGACATGTCCCATCAAAATCATGCAAACCATCAAACCCATGAGCACAGCTGTCTACTTTAATGACGGCCTCTGGAAGATATCTACCCCTATGGATATCACGTTCACCATAGTCTGTGCAAACACTCCCATCTCAAGGTTGATGGTCAAAAGACCTCTAGGTGATATTCAGTTAGGCGTGGGATGTTATGCTACCAGTGATGCCCTTAGTCTCCCTCCTTACTATATCAAGGAGACAAGGTTACCATCATCAATAGTAAATAGTAATCTACCTCTTGCTGCTGACCTCTGGTCTCCTCTTGGCGAGGAAGGGATGAAATCTTTTCATCATTTCCCTGACAAGCTGGGCCAGTTAATAGCAGGAAGCTCTCCCTCTATTTATTCTCTAAAACAGAAATTAAAGGCTGAGTTAGAGAACCTTCAGCCCCACAGTCATGTAGATACTAGTAGGTTTAGATTAGTTTGGATTGGATTGATTGTCACGATGTCTGTGGTATGTCGGGTGTGTGTGTCTGGTTCGTGAATATATTTGAGACATCCAGAGAATCAAGTGGTCATTTGGACTTGGCTACAGTCATGTCCCAGAAGGAGAGACCATCGTTATGAGCTGCCGGGCAAAGCAAAGATGCAAACCCTGGAAATCGAAGTTGCGTAATGAGACCATTTTCGCCACCACCGTAGATGTCCACCACAACAAGGCTGCCTTCTCTGGCCCCCAAGGGTCTGGGGTTTGAAACCCACCCCAGCCCCGGTCGCGTGTTAAGGAGGACTTGACACACACCACTACGCCCATGTTGGTATTGGGCCAAGAAAATGCAGGTTTCCGCATTCGAATAGAAACTATTCCTGCCAGGGTGGGATGATATCACTGTGTTCTCTCTCCCTACATCTCCTGGCACCCTGTAATGCTGAGAGCTCGAACGTGTGAGCAAGTATGTCTACATCGATCAACATTGACAGACATCAGATTCCACCTTAGCTATATCTAAATCAGTCAGGAACTCATTGACACTGGCAGGAAGATCCGTTTATCGTTCTTGCATGACCAGGGAGGTCACGCCCCTGAGATTCGTCCATCACAGGCACAAGATTCGTCGACCATGTGGAGATTCTCCCAAAGACATTTATGGAGATTCATGATATGATCTTATCATGTATCGTCATCAGACCCCACAGTGTTTTTGATTTGCATTTGTCACCAACCTACCCACATATGCACGGCCCACCTCTTACACTTATTTTCAGGTTAGGCTCATGCATATCACATCTACACTCGCACACACTCTCGTTGATACAAAATGTGAGGATTAGTTCTGCATCGATTGGTATGCTATTTGTTTTTCAATGTTGAGATCTGATTCGTGAGACCTTCAGATGGTCATGCCTCACAAATTGTGAGGCTCATTGTTGGATAATATGTTTTTCTTGCAGGGATACACGCTATGGGGGCGTGTGATAAGTTGGTTTAGAGTAGAAATTAGGGTAATGGCATTAAACATCGTACATCTACACACACGCCTCTGAACAATGCACCGTCCATAAAATCACGCCTACCAGCACGTACAAGCTGTCATATTTAGATCTTAAATGGATGGGACATAACACAAAGACACACAGTCACGCATCACAGCATTTCCAACACCGACAGACAAAACAAGCCCCACGCAGTCACGCATCACCAAACACAGGCCCTCGCAGTGACGAGACAGTATACAAATGGGATGAGTGATAGCCCTTAGCACTGAGGCCTATTTATGACACTTGATTACCCCATCACGCATTCACTAGCTACATTTATACATTCACCTGTTACATTAAGATGTTAACATTTCAAGGTGTGTGTATTAACTCAGCCTGACATCCATACTGCCCCTTCTGTGCTGGTCACGATAGGCCTCTCAATCATGTACTCCATCACGTAGCCTTACACAATAAGATGACTTGGTCTTGTCCAGAACCATCATCTACCAATCGAACACATACTATGACCCTGAAGGGCTGGGTCAGATAGGCGGAAAGCCATAGCTGGTATTTGCACAGGAAAAGTTGCAGGGGGAGATCTGTATCTCACATGAATTGTACAGGCTAGCGGCTGGCTATGCGGATAGCCGTGGATGTCAAATATAGCCACCAGAAAGGGTTTCTCTCCCCCTTGCATGTAAATACTTATGTCAAGATTCAGGAAATTGGGTTCAGGTGATAGGATTCAGATAGATAAAGTAGTTGTTTTTGTTCATTGAATGATGATATTCCATGTTTTGGCATGACGGCCTATTGATATTTAGTAGAGTCAGGCGTGATAGTCGCCCTGAGCCTCTTCATTGCCTTCACTATCACTTCCACATGTTATTTCATGTCAAATTGTCACATTTTCTCAAGAAAAACCAAGCAAACATGATTTTTCATGCACTGGTCACGCATCACGCACACACGTCACGCAGTCATGCACACTCACCACCCACCAAACACCCAAGTTACTATACAAGGACCATCTGCACGCACGTGGGGTTGAGAAATAGTGACCACTTGCCATAGAATTATCATCTTTGTGAACTTCTGTTCACCTAGACGTTGCTGGCGTTCTCCGGATCATCACGCGATGAAGTCTCCATCACAAATTTCAAGATCATGAGATTTTCAATCTTGATTTTCTCTTAATCAGAACCTTCTCAATTGACACCGCCTACACAGACTAGTCTCTAAGACGCTTGTTCACCAAGTACCTCTGATATTTCCATGATACAGCCGTCCAGCTGCGGTTCCAATGGCTGTGTTTCATGCTCATTTCACACCTGTGGCCCACGCTGGTTTCTACAACTTTTAAGCACACCGGCTCGCTGATTGGCCAGCGCCGTTCTATTTTTAGACTGATCTCACAAAGTAAACATCGGCGCCCCGACGTATAGCTCCCCCGGTCGGCTTGCCCCCGCTCCGACTCCACCGGAGACCAGACGCCCCCGATCTTGTGCCACACATTCTTCACTACATAACAAAGCACTTACATCCTCGGTCGGCATCTTTGACTGTGTCAGCACCGGTAATTTGATCCCAACGACACCAAACAATGGCCGCTGGCCAACCCCGATATACGGTATTCTCCGAACGTCAGCTGTAACTCGGCCTCTGATTGGCTCAAATTTGACACATGCCCACCCATTCATCTTCTAGCCTTTACACACGCCTCAATCACGCACTCTCGCCATTTCCTAACTTGGCATACCATTTTGACTCGTCTGATGATCCGGCAACGACCATTTTGCTACTGATTTTCCATGTTTTTCTCCATATTCTTTTTTCGAAGTCAAGTCAAGCTGATGACACTTCCTCATATCACTTCTCTTCCACCAAGTCAACTACTAAAACTTTAAAAATAATTGTTCACTAAATCGTGAAATTTATGGAATTTTTTTTTCATCTCAATCTATAGCCGTTCACAGCAGATTTCTACAATTTTTCTGATACATCTTCTTACTTGTTCTAATATTTCTCTTTATCTGCATCAGGTCAATGCGACTCTAATCCGGATTATCTCCTCGATATCTCAGAGATATCCTGGCTTAGAGGTAACGGGGAGAAGTTGTAGGCCCACGTTTTAGGGCAAATTATGACATGCAGCTTCTCCATTCGAAATATTACAGTACCCCATCGCCATCTAACTCAATCACAGATAAATAATGATATATATATATCTCATATTTATATTTATAATGATTTCAAGGCCCGCATATACGAGTCGTGTCTTTACCAATGGACCACATGTTTCCTCCCACATTAAATTATCAGATCAGTTACTCAGCCCCCCCAACTGTCCTCACACCTGTTCGGACGCGTTCTTTATACCCACACCAACCCTATCTAAACTTAAACAGTTTTCCTCCCAGCTATATCAATAAAAACACACTCTCTATATCCCAGGGTCAATATTTCCCCTAAATCGATCCTCGATGATCAAAACCTCCAAATCTTATCCATTGCCCAATATCTGGATATTCATTATCCATTTATTAACTCTGGCAGCTGGAGGGTTGCCGGTTATCGCATGCATTATCTGTGACAACGCCACCTGGCATGATGCAGAGACATCAGATTTGAATGAGAGAGAGGCTGTTCACAGGTTATTTAAGTCTGTGATTGAGCCCTGCTCAATCACTTAGTGACTGGGCTGAAACAGGTATGAACCTCTCTCTTTTCACTTCTCTATATCTCTGGGTCATGCTGGTGGTACATATGTGAACATTGATTATGTACGTATACCGATAAATGTCTTGACTATTTTGACTCCATATACTCTCATAGTTATATATATAACCCCTGGAAAACTGACTCTCAAATGGACATGGTTCGATGCCACCCCAATGATCGAGCCTGTGCATGGCAGGGTCGCCCACTGTCCACAAATGTCAAATGCCAGAATCATAGCCGAAAATGACATAATTTGCTTCTCTCATCCATTACACATACTACTGGAGTTGGACTTGGTATGAGTGCAAAAGAGATCCAAACACCACCAGATGTCGTCTTATCTTCGGCGGTGGAATTCTAGAATAGATATGATCAATTCAAATACAAGAATCATTTTGATTAAAAGGTAGATGATCCTCATCTGACATGGGACAAGGTAAACATACATCAGAGAAGATGTGTGGGTTCGCTGATAATTTGTCTATATAGAAGTCATGATAAACAGGAACAATAACACAATGATGGTGATGGTGACGTGACGGTGACGGTGACGGTGACGGTGATGCTGATTGAAAATCTCTCTGCCATATATCCAAGGGGTAGCAGATATTGCAACCGGCAATAACGTGCAATTCTTATTAGGAATATTACCATTTAAACATTGGAATGTTTGCACCCCAGACATTAAGTGTACATGGATAAGAATGAAGCTAAAGGACACAAGGGACACGTACATTTGTAGTATGTACAGGCCCCCTACGGGCCCCCAATCTTGACGATGCCCTTACACTCTTGGAGCATAAAACCATTGATATTTACGGTAGTGGTTGTCCAGACATACTTATCATGGGTAATGCAAATGTAGATGTGATAAAAAAAGATGAGCCTAACACAAAAAAGCTATTAGATTTTCTCAGAAACACCAGGATGAAACAATTGGTTCAGAGTCCTACGAGAGTAACATTGAACAGTGCCACCCTTATTGATCACATCTACACAAACGATGAAAACTTCTATCAAACATCTGGGGTTGTTGATCCGGGAGTTAGTGATCATGCTTTGGTATTTGTGTGTCATAAAAGAAACAAGGAGAAAAGGAACTTGTCATTTATATGGGGAAGGAGCTATCACAATTCCAATTCAAACGACTTCGGCATGGCTGTGACAAATGCTGATTGGTCCCCAGTTTTAAGTTGTACATGTGCCAATAAGGCAGCGGATACCTTTAATTCTATACTTATCTCAATCATCAACCACCATGCTCCTTACAAACGGATAAAATGTAGGGAAAGGAGGGTACCGTGGCTGACAGCAGACTATCTAAGTCTGGTGGATCTGCGGGAACACACTGCAGCTGACGGAGGCCGACGGATGCAAACTTGGTCAAAAAGAAAGATGCAAAGAAATTGATGGAGAAGACCCGCAGACAATTGAAGAGATCGTACATGACTGAAAAACTGGAGGAGTTCAAAGGAGATTCAGATAAGACCTGGAAAGTGATAAGGGAATTCTGGCCTCTCTTTCACAAAAGCGCTATTATTAAGGAAATTCTCGGTAGCTTTGACAACCCGGGAAAGGCTAACAAATTAAATAACCATTTTGCATCTATTGGTGAACTTTAGAGCAAGGTAATTGATGATTCCGATGTTGAAACGCCTGAACTACCACGTACTCCACCTGTTTTTCAGTCTAAACCGACCACTTCAGATATTGTTCTCAAATGTTTAAGTAAGTTATCAGCATCCCAATCGTGCGGAGTTGATGGCATCACATCACGCCTTCTGAAAATTGCTGCAACTGATTTAGCACCTATTTTGACACATATTTTTAACCTCAGCTTTGCCACTAATGTTTACCCTGATGTCTGGAAACAGGCCTGCATAACCCCGTTGTTCAAGGATGGTGACAAAAGCGATCCAAACAATTATAGACCAATTTCAGTTCTGCCAATCATTGGCAAAATATTGGAACGAATTGCTCACACTCAGGCATATGCTCTCTTGACAGAAGGGGGCCACCTTGTCGGAAGCCAATCGGGATTCAGGAGGGGACATTCTACTTCTACCAAATTCACCAAATTCATTCACGACAACGTTGAGGCAGGTAGACTAACGGGTGTCCTGTTCCTGGATCTCAAAAAGGCTTTCAACACAAAATTCTGCTACGTAAACTCCGTAATATTGGTATGAAACAATCAGCCATCTCATGGTTTAATAATTACTTGTCAAATAGGACACAAGTAACAAATGTGGGCAATGCTGTATCTGAATCTAAATCGGTAACATGTGGTGTTCCACACGGGTCCATTCTTGGACCCTTGTTGTTCATTATATATATCAATGACCTCCCCCTTTGTTTGAAAAAGTCATCAGTGAACATGTACGCAGATGACACCGCCACATCCATCACTGGTTCTACTCATGAAATAGTTGAAACTATGCAAACCGAATTGAATGCAGCTGCTGTATGGCTAAAGAGGAACAAGCTGACCTTAAATATCTCCAAGACCAATATAATGTATCTTGGAACACTAGGAGTTTGAGAGCAATTCCAGGCCTGCAAATAAAGCATGGTGATCATGTGGTTGAACAAGTTAGTAAGTTCGAATATTTAGGAGTCATGTTGGATCGGAAACTAACATATGACCATCACATGGACTATCTGAGAGGTAAGTGTGTGGAAAGACTGAAGGTGTTGTCTAGGCTATGGGGCTTCGTAAGCAAAAGGACCTGCATTAGTCTATATAAAACACTAATTCTCCATCAGATAGACTACGGCGATGCGGTGTATGATAGCCTGAGCCTAAAATCTGCTTTCAAAATACAATTGATACAGAACAGTGCCCTTCGGATAACACTGTTTGCAGACAGATACTGTTCCGTTCATGCATTACATGATGAAATCAAAATGGAATGGCTAGATGTCAGAAGAGCAGTTCATACCTGCTGTTTGGTATACAAGATTCTCAATGGTCTTGGTCCACAACACTTCAATTACATGTTCCAGTATGTAAGAGACTATTCCAGTAGAGTAACAAGATCCTCCTGCAATCTTGATTTATTTGTACCTAGAATGAGACTAAAACAGACAGAACAATAATTTGCCATAAGGGCTGGCAGGCGTTGGAACCAGATACCTATAGCCATACGGAATAGCCCGACAGTCAAATGCTTTAAAAAACAGCTCCTGAGTAATATGGTTTTCAAACATGATCAACTATTGCAATAGATTGTCCAATGTATAGAACGAGAACGAGACTTGAGGTAAATGTTTTATATGTTCTTTGTACACAATTAGTTAAGCTTTCTATGTGTGTCTATGTAAATGTTGTCCTGTCTTGTTCTCATGTGTGTCCTGTTCTCGGCAATATCTGATACGTGCAGATTCCTGCGCTATATTGTATATATGTTTTTCCGAGAATAAAGAACCATTTTGAATTGAATTGAATTGAAACAAGGAAAGGATAGGCAATAAACAGCAGAAGTAGTAAAAGAAAAGGAGAAAAAGGAAACACAGGTTTACAAATCAGTATATAATATAGGCCCAAAATATATGAATACTATTTTCACCACTAGAGGGGATCTATACCCGGGTAAAATGGGGAGAGTCACACATTCCAAAACATTGACAACGATTAATATTCCAAAATCCATGAGAAATGGTGGGGATAGGAGACTTCAAGTACATGGCGGTATCTATTGGAATAATTTAGACAATGAAATCCAACAGGCAACATCTCTGGAAGCTTTCAATAACAGGCTGAAAAGACAACCTGCATAGTATAACACTATCACAATGAACAACATCTTTCATGAACGGGATACTCAGTGAAATAGGGGGAAATTGCCATAACATTAGTCTGTTTCTTTTGAGCCTCACTTCTAGCAGTTATGTTCTGGCATATCTGCCTTAGAAATCAGAGTTTTCAATACCTATTGGTAGGTAACGAACTATCTGCTCTCCCCTCTCATGCCCTCCTATCTCTTCCTCTCATGCCCCTTTCTTATGCCCTCTAATATTCCTTCTCTTTCCTACCCCTCTTTCATGCCCCTTCTCTCTCATGCCCTCTTTCTTCCCCTGTGCCGTCCCTCTCTCCCTCCCATGCCATCTCTTTCTCTCTCATGTCCCTCTCCACCCTTTCATGCCGTCCTCTCTCTCTTCTTCTCATGCCCTCCCTCTCTCTGCCTCTCATGCCCCTTTCCCATCTCCCTCTCATGCCCCCTCTCGCATCCCCTCTGTTTCGTACCACTCTTGTCCCCTCTCATGGTCCTGTCTCTCATATCCCATCTCTCACCCTCTCTCACCGCAACATCTCTCTCTCTCTCTCTCTCTCTCTCTCTCTCTCTCTCTCTCTCTCTCTCTCTCTCTCTCTCTCTCTCTCTCTCTCTCATCACTTCACCCCGTGCCACATGCAATTTCCCATGCTTTTCGGGCGTATTTGATGCTTTGCATCAAGTTTTCTTGTTTTGTAATCGAAATGAGTATTTCGCAGAGGCCCGCACAAAGCCTACAATAGCTGGCATAATGCCAGTTACAGCACGCTCAGCAAGTGACAACAAGAAATATTGTAGATAGAACAATCGTGTTACCACTCAAAAAGACCAGAATTGCTCAAGAAACATGAATCTATTGCTGATTATTGAATAGATCAACAATGTATAAAACTATCTCTGTAGAATTAGTATACTCATACAGAGCATTGCAAAGATTAATGTAACTCTCTCGACAATCGACATGACTACAGAGTATTATAAGTATAAGAAATCTGTTTTTCCAAACCAAACAATATACACAAATCAAAATGAAAGTATGGACCCAACATTTGGACGTGTTTATTACAAAATACATTCAAGAACAAAATACATAATCATTCCACATACGATTACACAAACACAAACAACCATGTACACAAACATAACAAAAATATATCATACAATAATTGATAATAGGATTACACAAGCATAAATACAAACAACCATATACACATACATAACAAACAAAATATACAGTTAATAATAATATAGTGTACATCCGAATCTGAACACATTACAGTTCTACTAAATATGAGACTTAGGCTACCCAGTAAACGCAAGATGTCCTATGGACATCGTGAAGTTACTGGGATCAGCCTATTGTCTCATGCTGAGTTCTGCTCTCGGGTGACTTCACCTTTGCTAGATCAAGCACAGAGCCAACTCTTAACAACCCAAATACAATGATATATTCAGAATGCACATTAAAAACCCTGAGATTGCACGGACCAATAGCAGGCTGCAATCCCTGTCTGAGATCGTTAGCGGACACTGCTCTTCTAAAAAATGCTGACCACGGTTCTAGTCAAAAGCACAAACTATCACTTTAACTCTCTCACTAATTGATCATTTTCCAGCCATGTAGCTATTTCATCAATTGACAGCTCACGCTGGTGAGCTGTCAGTTGACGAAATAGCCATATGACCAGGTCGTATTCCCTACTATAGTTTCATTCAATAGAAGTCGTCCAACTGGATGCCAAATGTGCCTATCTGCTAATTGCATATGCGCCAATTGCACCAAGGACTCAAGAATAAAGGATCAACCAAGGAGCAATTTGGCACATGTGCAGCAAGGGATTGGGCGTGCTAAATGTCAAGTGGATGGACGACATTTGGCTTCCTGTGCAGCTCAAATAAATGGCAAGGGATTATTGCTGTTCTGAACAACAGTGGAAATGGCCTTCAGAGACTGCTATTTCTGAATGGGAAATCCACTCATGAATGACAGACTCTTACAGAGGATCACGGAATATCGTGTATTTAACTCTTTCATCACTCAATCGATTTCTATCCATGTGGCCATTTCATCCATTCATAGATCACACCAGTGAGCTGTGACTTGATGAAATAGCCACATGGCCAGATCTCATTCCCTACTACAGTTTGCTATTCATTCAATTCAAATCAGATCCCTTTTAATTTGTCTTGAAAGACACAAGAGTCAAGGGTGATTGGGGAATATAGTAGTGAAAGGCTTAGGCCTAAGGCTGATCAGAGGTGGTTGCCATGGGAACGCCATGTCTGAACACCGAATAGGTATTCTCTTAATAGATCATAATCTTTTACATATATTAATATACCCTGGATTAACCCTTTCACTACTTCATTTTCCATCCATATGCTATTTCATCAATTCACAGCTCTCGCTAGTGAGCTGAGAATGGACGAATTACATACATGGTCAGATCTTATTCCCTACTACAGTTTGCCTCTCAATTAATTCAAATCGAATCATTAGAAGCCTTCCAATTGGACTTGAAAGGCACATCTTTCACGGGTGATTTGGGGGTTATGGTAGGGAATGGTATAAGCAGAAATTGGTGATTATAAACAACTGATACTGAACATAAATATTCATTTTTGCAGCTCATGTATTCGGTTGCCATGTTGATCTTACAACCTAGTTGTGAAGTCATATATTTACTCCAATTCATCAATGGCATTTGGATAATACTATAAATGATGACGTTCTACAAATATATTTCCTCTTTTCTGCCAGCAGAGAAGTATAACATATCGTTATTAATAAAGGAGAATAAATATACATGGTGAGTATAAATAAATACAATAAATTATTAAGAACAAAAACATGTTACATTGCCAATCCTGTGATTCATCAATAAGATGTTCTGAGATTATTATAGAAATAAAAGCTGAGGATCAATCTTTCATAATCAGGTCTGCCATAATTCCCCCATGAACTTCTTGTCTAACTATTCCCATTGTAAGACTTCTAATGCTGGATTCTCAATTAAGCTAGAACCGAATGGTTTGGGAAAAGAGATTGGGCCATGTGGTTTTGCATTCGATCCACAGCTCACTTGTTTGGGTTGTGAATAGACGATGTTACAGCTTTAAGATGCTGATTGGTGAAAGTAGTCAAAAGATGGGAAAATAAGGTGGCAACATAAATGGCAATGTACAAATGCAGCTTTGGTATAACATTGGTGAAACTATAATGAGGTAAAAACCTGAACCCATTGGACAGGGTGGCCTGCTTTCTCATGTTACTCTTTTGTTGCCTCAACACAAAACCCTGAAAAAATGAATGAAATATAATGTGGGTATATTACGGGACTTGGTTTTGTAATATGTGAATTACTTCACAGGGGAGGGCGGGGAGGGCATATACCTACCCGTCACCATTAGAGTTTCAACCTCGCTGGCTCAGTTGAGTGCGACCCCAGGGAACCAGGATGTCTCGTCAGTGGGAATACTGGTGGGAAATGTTCATATTACTAGTATCAACAATGAACCAGAGATGCCGCTGTTCACCAATTTGAACTGATGATTTCAGCGAAGTGGGGAGGGGCGGCAGTACCAACCAAATGACGAGATAATGTGGAGTGAATGGTGCTCCAGTGCCATTCAGTGACCTTCGAACGTGATTTTGATTATAGGGGAGACACCGTGTACCAGTAATAGGTGTGAATGATCACTGTTAATTCAATACCAACTGTGGAATGAATTTGATGGCAGAAAGATGAAGTAGGAGTTACTTGTGAAATGCGTCTCATGACCCTCTGAACCCGTGACAACTAAAAAGCAAATCCTCCCACCACAACTTTTTTCGTTACTGTGGTGAATGTAGAACAGCATGAACTAAAAAAAAGAAGACATAAGACGTCTACCTCTCAACGTCGATGACGTCGTGGGGACGTTCTATGGACGTCTTGTGTTTGCTGGTAATTGGTGACCAAAGATTTCCTGGAGCAGCACATATCAAAGGTTTACCTCTCCCATATCGTACATTGATAGATTCAAACGCAATATTCTAATAACGGTTTTTTTGGTGAATGTTCTGGAATAAGCAACTCTCATCAAGACGTGAAGCACAGAGACTATGTACGAGATCATGATGTCATCTTTCATGGCTGTGACGTCAAGGGCATCTGCCAGATGCGAGGAAGATATGGTCGATAGCAATATCACCACTGAACTCGTCACCACGGATACCATTAAAACCAACCTAAAAACATAGGACACATGGTGTATGAAATAGAGTAGAAAATAACGAACGGGTAATTCATTGATGGCGCCGGAAGGGCCATCTATATTATGGGGGTAGCGGTCTGCTTAAGGGGGTGACACCTGGCGGTAGTTACTGGTATAGATGATCACTGCTCATCTACAATCAGGCCTAAATCAATTTTAAGACAAGAAAATGAAGCTGGGGTCATATTGTATTCATTTAAACACTGATATCCACCGCTGTTGTCATGATATCAACAAGCCCTAATATCATTAGTGGCTCATTTCCAAGTTTCTGTATTAGAGGCCAGCACTGCCACCCTGTGTTAACAGCTAAAGATCTTTTCAGCCGACTGAGACATGAGATGTCTGTTGCCAGAAGTGTTGTAGGGAATATGATCTGGCCTCATGGCTACATAATCAATTCACAGTACATTAGAGTGAGCTGGGAATTGATGAAATAGCCACATCTATGGAAATTGGTGAAGTAGTGAACGGGTTAACACTTTCACGTTGGTGTCAGGGGGATTGGGATAATACAGCTACAGATTGAGTATCTCGGGACATTCCGAACTCAGTCGCTGTCTGATGAAACACAACAGTTAGATTTCAAAACAGATAACGCAGCAAACACAAAACGTCCAGAAGACAGGTGTGTCCTATAAACGTCTTGTGTTTACTGGGAAACTGTCTTCCAGACTCACTAGCATGTGCAAGGTAGTCGTCTATCTGGTTCTGTTATCTGAGCGGCTTCAAATGAGCTGAAAATGTACTCATTTACCATACTATCAACTTGAATAACTGTACTTTATGGTGGTTATATCATGCACAAGGATAACCTATATCGAACTAAGTCGTAAATATGTATAATATACGAAGTGACCTGCTTATATCATTAAATTGTATATATATATATATATATATATATATCTGTGTGTGTGTGTGTGTGTGTGTGTGT